>JAPVLO010001042.1:0-216658 GCA_027257055.1 Cephalopachus bancanus | reverse complement strand
GGTTCAGGAGGTTGAGAAGCTACTCCAAGATCACAGAGCAGGCCAGACGCGGTGGCTCCCGCCTAAAATCCCAGCGCTATGGGAGGCCAACGGGAGAGAATTACCTGAGCCCACGGCTCAAGATCAGCCTGGGCAAATTGGCGAGACTACAAGACCTCATCTCTACAATAAATAAAAAAATTAGGCTGGGCTCAGTGGCTCAGCCTGTAATCCTGTGCTTTGGGAGGCCGAGGTGAGTGAATTGCCTGAGCCCATGAGTTCGAGACCCACCTGGACAACTTGGCGAGACCTCATCTCTACAATAAATCAAAAAATTAGCTGGGCATGGTAGCGCGCACCTATAGTTCCAGCTATTTGGAAGGCTGAGGCGGAGGGATCGCTGGAGCCCAGCAGGTCAAGGCTGCACTGGCCGGAAGCATGCCACTGCACTCCAGTCTGGGCAACAGAGTGAGACTCCAACCCCAAAAAAACCAAAAAAATTAGCTGGGTGTGGTGGCATGTGCCTGTAGTTCCAGCTACCTGGAAGGCTGAGGCGGAAGGATCACCTGAGCCCTGTAGGTCAAGGCTGTGGTGTCTGCGAGCATGCCACTGCACTCCAGCCTAGCAACAAAGTGAGACTCCGACTACAGTGGCTCAGCCTATAATCCCGCGCCTTTGGGAGGCTGAGGTGAGTGGATTGCCTGAGCCCGCGGGTTCGAGACCCGCCTGGGCAGCGAGATCTCATCTCTACAATACATCAAAAAATCAGCCGGGCGTGGAGCTCATGCCTGTAATTCCGGCTACTTGGAAGGCTGAGGCGGAAGGATAGCCAGAGCCCAGCAGGTCGAGGCTGCGGTGGCCAGGAGTGGCCACTACTCTCCATTCTGGGTGACAGAGTGAGACTCCAACTCAAAAAAAAATAAAAGATAAATAAATAGAGATCACAGAGCAAGAAAGCAGAGAAGCCAGACCTGGAAACAGAGTATCTCTGACTGCATCTCCTTGCTCTTACCCTCCATGGCATGTGACCTAGCAATTACATGTAACTCTAAAACATCAGGACCAGGTGCAGTGACTCATGCCTGTAATCCCTGCACCATGAGAAGCCAGGGTGGGAGGAAGCTTGAGAACAACCTGGGAAACATAGTCTATTGGGTTTTTTGTTTTTGTTGTTTTTGTTGTTGTTGTTGTTGTTTTGAGTTGGAGTCTCTCACTCTGTCACCCAGACTGGAATGCAATGGCCACTCCCGGCCACCGCAGCCTCGACCTGCTGGGCTCCGGCGATTCTTCTGCCTCAGCCTTCCAAGTAGCTGGAACTACAGGCGCGTGATACCACACCCGGCTTTAATTTTTTGATTTTTATTGTAGAGATAAGGTCTCGCCAAGTTGCCCAGGCGGGTCACGAACCCGCGGGCTCAGGCAGTCCACTCACCTCAGCCTCCCAAGGTGCAGGATTACAGGCTGAGCCACCAAGCCCGTCCTAATCTATTGTTTTTCTTTTTTTTTTTTTTTTTTTTTTTTTTTTGAGTTGGAGTCTCACTCTGTCGCCCAGAATGGAGTGCAGTGGCCGCTCCCGGCCACCGCAGCCTCGACCTGCTGGGCTCCGGCGATCCTTCCGCCTCAGCCTTCTGAGTAGCCGGAATTACAGGCATGCGCTACCATGCCCGGCTGATTTTTTGATTTATTGTAGACATGAGGTCTCGCTGCCCAGGTGAGTCTCGAACCCGCGGGCTCAGGCAATCCACTCACCTCAGCCTCCCAAAGGCGCGGGATTACAGACTGAGCCACCGAGCCCGGCTTTTTTTTTTATTTTTTGAGTTGTAGTCTCACTATCACCTAGCTGGAGTGCAGTGGCATACTCACAGCAACCACAACCTCGACCTGCTGGACTCAGGTGATCCTTCCACCTCAGCCTTACAAGTAGCTGGAACTACAGGCACACAGCACCATGCCCCACTAATTTTTTTAATTCATTGTAGAGATGAGGTCTTGCCTGGTTTTTTTTTTTTTTTTTGAGTTGGAATCTCACTCTGTCGCCCTCGACCTTCTGGGCTCCGGCAATCCTTTCACCTCAGCCTTCCAAATAGCTGGAACTACAGGCACAAGCCCCCACACCCAGCTAATATTTTTGTTTTTTGGGGGTTGGAGTCTCACTCTGTTGCCCAGACTGGAGTGCAGTGGCATGCTGCCGGCCACTGCAGCCTTGACCTGCTGGGCTCCAGCGATCCTTCTGCCTCAGCCTTCCAAGTAGCTGAAACTACAGGCGTGCGCTATCATGCCCGGCTAATTTTTTAATTTATTGTTGAGATGAGGTCTCGCCAAGTTGCCCAGGCGGGTCTCGAACCCATAGGCTCAGGCAATTCACTCACCTCAGCCTCCCAAAGGCGCGGGATTATAGGCTGAGCCACCAAGCCCGGCTTGATTTTTTTTTTTAATTCTTTTTTTTTTTTTTTTTCACCAGGCATGGTGTCTCGTGCCTGTAATCCCAACACTTTGGGAGGTAGAGGCAAGAGGATTGCTTGAGCCCAGGGGTTTGAGACCAGCCTGGGCAACTTGGAGAGACCCGATCTGTATAATAAAAATTAGCCGGGCATGGTGGCCCGTGCCTGTAGTTCCAGCTACTTGGAAGACTGAGGCAGAAGGATAGCCTCAGCCCAGCAGGTCATGACTGCGGTGGCCATGAGTGTGCCGCCGTACTCCAGCCTGGGTGACAGAGTGAGACTTCGACTCAAAAAACAAAGAAGTGTTTCCTCCTCTTCTATTTTCTTTTTTGTCATTTAAAATTTGATATGTAAGGCCGGGCTCGGTGGCTCAGCCTGTAATCCCAGCACTTTGGGAGGCCGAGGTGAGTGGATTGCCTGAGCCCGCGAGTTCGAGACCCGCTTGGGCAACTTGATGAGACCTCATCTCTACAACAAATCAAAAAATTAGCCGGGCGTGGTAGCGCGCGCCTGTAGTTCCAGCTACTTGGAAGGCTGAGGCGGAAGGATTGCCACAGCCCAGCAGGTTGAGGCTGCAGTGACCGGAAGCGGCCACTGCACTCCAGTCTGGGCGACAGAGTGAGACTCCAACTAAAAAAAAATAATAAATAAAATAAAATTTGATATGTAGCTGGGTTTGGTGGCTCAGCCTGTAATCCCACGCCTTTGGGAGGCTGAGGTGAGTGGATTGCCTGAGCCCGCGGGTTCGAGACCCGCCTGGGCAACTTGGCGAGACCTCATCTCTACAATAAATTAAAAATTAGCCGGGCGTGGTAGCACGCTCCTGTAGTTCCAGTTACTTGGAAGGCTGAGGTGGAAGGATCGCCGGAGCCCAGCAAGTCGAGGCTGTGGTGGCCAGGAGTTGCCACGGCACTCCAGTCTGAGTGACAGAGCGAGACTCCAACTCAAAACAAATAAATAAATAAAATTTGATATGTGACTGGGCGTGGTGCCTCAGCCTGTAATCCCAGCACTTTGGGAGGCCAAGGCCCAGGGGTTCGAGACCAGCCTGGACAACTTGGGGAGAACTTGTCTCTACAATAAATCACAAAAACTAGCCAGGCATGGTGGCGTGCATCTGTAGTTCCAGCTACTTGGGAGACTGAGGCGGAAGGATCACCTAAGCCCAGCAGGTCAAGGCTGCAGTGGCCGGGAACATGCCACTGCACTCCAGTCTGGGCAACAGAGTGAGATTCCAACTCAAAAAAACCCCCCCCAAAAACCAAAAAAGAGCTATTGTTTTATATATTTTGAAGGGCATTTTAGTTGTTTTAGGTGGGCATGTAAATCATCTTGGCTTGGAGGCAGAAATCTTCATGGTTATTTGTTCATGTGTTCCGCTGGCATTTATTTGAGGGAGAGCTTGCAATATACCCATCGTACACTGGTCCTGGTCCTGCCACACTCCAAACACTCCCAATTCTCCTGTCTCAGGGCTTTTGCATGAGCTTTTTCCTTTGTCTAGGATGCTCTTTCTAGTCGTGCTTTCTCCCCTTGGCTCAAAGAGGACTTGCCCTCTCTGACTGCTCTACGGAAAGTGAATCATTCTCTCTCTCATTTTCCACCACATTTCCGCTTTCCTCTGCAGCTTCTTCTACTAGAATTTAGGCAGGAATTTTTGTTTGATTCCCTGGATCCAGCTCAGGGCCAGATACACTGCAGGTATTTGGTGAATGTTTACTAAATACATGAATGAATGAAGTCTTTGCATACATCAGGATACCTGTCATGTAACAGAGCTCAGTCAGTGGGGGTGTCCGGCTGATGCAAACACCTCTCCCTGCCCTGAGGTCCACAGCAGGGATGGGCTATTGGGACTGGACTGAGGCCACATTCAGCTCACCCTCAGCAGCGCTCTCCTTAGTGATAACCAAAGGCCCCTGCGTGCTGGCCAGGGAGGGCTGACAGGTGGGGCTGACAAGTTCCAGACCCAGGCCTCTGGGTTCCAGCACAGCCCGATAGAACCGGATGTTGGCCAGAAGCCAGAGCCAAACTTCCATGATGTCCTTGCCTTCAAGGGACATGCTCCTCCCTGGCCCCTGAGTGGGCCTTCAGGTATTGCCTGCCCCCTCACAGCTGTCTTCCCTGGGCTCTGGGAGTTGACAGAGCCTTCCTCATTGGTCCTAGTTCCATATCTGCTTGCATGATCATTGACAATGATTACAACACTCAGGAGGCCGTGTGCAGTTGCTCAAGCCTGTAATCTGAGCACTTTTGGAGGTTGAGGCAAGAGGATTGTTTGAGCCCATGGGTTCGAGACCAGCCTGAGCAACTTGGTGAGACCTCATCTCTATAATAAATCAAGAAAAATTAGCCAGGCGTGGTGGCACACGCCTGTAGTTCCAGCTACTTGGAAAGCTGAGGCGGAAGGATCACCTGAACCCAGCAACTTGAAGATGTGGTGGTCGTGAGCATGCCATTGCACTCCAGCCTGGGTAACAGAGTGAGACTCCAACTCAAAAACCAAAAACAATTCTTCTTTTATTTATTTTTATTTTTATTTTTTGAGTTGGAGTCTCACTCTGTCTCCCAGACTGGAGTGCAGTGGCTGCTCCCGGCCACCGCAGCCTCGAACTGCTGGGCTCTGGCGATCCTTCTGCCTCAAAAAAAGCCTTCTGAGTAGTCAGAATTACAGGTGCATGCTACCACGCCCAGCTAATTTTTTGATTTATTGTAGAGATGAGGTCTCGCCAAGTTGCCCAGGTAGGTCTCCAACCCATGGGCTCAGGCAATCCACTCACCTCAGCCTCCCAAAGCGCAGGACTATAGGCTGAGCCACCGAGCCCGGCTTCTTTTATTTTTTTAATTTTAATTTTATTTTTATTTATTTATTTTTTTTTTAAGTTGGAGTCTCACTGTCGCCCAGACTGGAGTGCAGTGGTTGCTCCCGGCCACCGTAACCTCAACCTGCTGGGCTCTGGCGATCCTTTCGCCTCAGCCTTCCGAGTAGCCAGAATTACAGGCGTGCACTACCACGCCCAGCTGATTTTTTTATTTATTGCAGAGATGAGGTCTCTCCTGCCCAGGCAGTTCTCGAACCCGCGGGCTCAGGCAATCCACTCACCTCAGCCTTCCAAAGGCGCGGGATTACAGGCTGAGCCACCGAGCCTGGCTTAATTTTAATTTTAATTTTTTGAGTTGGAGTCTCACTCTGTCGCCTAGGCTGGAGGGAAGTGGCATGCTCATGGTCACCGCAACCTCAATCTGCTGAGCTCAGGCGATCCTTCTGCCTCAGCCTTCCAAGTAACTAGAACTACAGACACACCCCACCACACCTGGCTAGTTTTTGTGATTTATTGTAGAGACGAGGTTTCATCAAGTTGCCCAGGCTGGTCTTGAATCCCCAGGCTCAGGCAAACCTCTCTCCTAGGCCTCCCAAAGTGCCGGGATTACAGGCTGAGCCACTGTGCCTGGCCAACAATTCTTTAAGTACTCACTGAACTAGACAGGGCTTGAGAAGCTTCTGTTCCAAATCTTTACTTTTGACAGAGGATGAGACTGAGATTTTTTTTTTTTTTTTGAGTTGGAGTCTCACTCTGTCGCCCAGACTGGAGCGCAGCGGCCGCTCCCGGCCACCACAGCCTCGACCTGCTGGGCTCCGGCGATCCTTCCACGTCAGTCTTCCAAGTAGCTGGAACTACAGGCGTGCGCTACCATGCCCGGCTGATTTTTGATTTATTGTAGAGATGAGGTCTCGCCAAGTTGCCCAGGCGGGTCTCGAACCTGTGGGCTCAGGCAATCCACTCACCTCAGCCTCCCAAGCACGGGATTACAGGCTGAGCCACCGAGCCTGGCTGTGAAATTTATTTTTACTTTAAAGATGTGGGGTACAATTCTGGACTAGGTGTACAAGGGGTCACTGTACAGGTAAATTTTTTTTTTTTTTTTTTTGATTTGGAATCTCACTCGGTCGCCCAGACTGGAGTGCAGTGGCTGCTCCCGGCCACCGCAGCCTCGACCTGCCGGGCTCCGGCGATCCTTCCGCCTCAGCCTTCCGAGTAGCCGGAATTACAGGCATACGCTACTATGCCCAGCTGATTTTTTGATTTACTGTAGAGATGAGGTCTCGCTACCCAGGCGGGTCGAACCTGCGGGCTCAGTCAATCCACTCACCTCAGCCTCCCAAAGGCGCAGGATTACAGGCTGAGCCACCAAGCCCGGCTTGTACAGGTAAATTTTGGGCCTCCCTTTGGTTCCCACTTTGCCTGGTTTGAGATCAGATACACTTATTGATGTTGTGTCCTCCCACTCCCACTTTGGTAATATCCCACTACTGCGATTCCCTTTCTTTTTCTCTTTTTTTTTTTGAGTTGGAGTCTCTCTCTGTCGCCCAGACTGGAGTGCAGTGGCTGCTCCCGGCCACCGCAGCCTCAACCTGCTGGGCTCCGGCGATCCTTCTGCCTCAGCCTTCCAAGTAGCTGGAA
Source organism: Cephalopachus bancanus (assembly GCA_027257055.1). Lineage (NCBI taxonomy): Eukaryota > Metazoa > Chordata > Mammalia > Primates > Tarsiidae > Cephalopachus > Cephalopachus bancanus. The sequence goes on along the minus strand of JAPVLO010001042.1, from coordinate 209,775 downwards.
CTACAGGCGCGTGCTTCCACGCCCAGCTATTTTCTGATTTATTGTAAAGATGAGGTCTTGCTGCCCAGGCGGGTCTCAAACCCGCGGGCTCAGGCAATCCACTCACCTCAGCCTCCCAAAGCACTAGGATTACAGACTGAGCCAGCGATCCCGTCTACATTTTTTTTCCTTTGGGTTGGAGACTCACTCTGTCACCCAGACTGGAGTGCAGTGGCTGCTCCCAGCCACCACAGCCTCAACCTGCTGGGCTCCGGCAATTCTTCCGCCTCAGCCTTCCAAGTAGCTGGAACTACAGGCGTGCTACCACACCCAGCTAATTTTTTGATTTATTGTAGAGATGAAATCTCGCCAAGTTGCCCAGGTGGGTCTCGAACCCACAGGCTCAGCAATCCACTCACCTCAGCCTCCCACCAGCCCACATTTTTAAAACTCAGTCCAGTTTCGATGGACAGCATGGTTGGTTCCATGTTTTTGCTACTGTGAATAGTGCTGCAAATACTGAGATGTAAATGACATAAGGTATGTAGCCCACATCCTACCATACTTGTGACTTTGTGTTTTCCCTCTAACTACTTACCACCTGTCCACCTCTGGCTAAGTAACGGTTGCTTTGGGTGCCTCCTGACAGCAAACCCCGGGAGAGTGGGGTGGGTGGGTCGTGATCCATCTGTCTTCAATGAGAGCCATAGCTACCATTTTTTGTGCACTTACGAAGTACCATGACTTGAGGTAAGCACTTTGCATGCATCGTTTAATTCTCACATCAAAGGATAAAATAGGTGTCATTATCCCCATTTTACCAAGGAGGAAACTGAGGCTTGAAGACATTAGGTGACCTCCCCAAGGTCCTGTAAGTAGGTCAGACCCCAGAGTGGGAAGTCTCCAAGCTTTTTTTTTTGGGTTGGAGTCTCACTCTGTCACCCAGACTGGAGTGCAGTGGCCGTCCCGGCCACCGCAGCCTCGACCTGCTGGGCTCCGGCGATCCTTCCGCCTCAGCCTTCCAAGTAGCCGGAATTACAGGCATGCACTACCACCCCCGGCTGATTTTTTGATATATTGTAGAGATGAGGTCTTGCTGCCCAGGCAGGTCTCGAACCCACGGGCTCAGGCAATCCACTCACCTCAGCCTCCCAAAGGCGCGGGATTATAGGCTGAGACACCGAGCCCGGCTCAAACTGTTTTTTTTTTTAGTTGGAGTCTCACTCTGTCATCCAGGCTGGAGTGCAGTGGCACACTCATGGCTACCGCAACCTCGATCTTGGGCTCAAGTGATCCTTCCACCTCAGCCTTCCAAGTAGTTGGTACTACAGGTGTGTGCCATCACACCCAGCTAATTTTTGATTTATTGTAGAGACAAGACCTTGCCATGTTGCCCAGGCTGGTCTCGAACCCATAGGTTCAGGCAATCCTCTTGCCTCAGCTTCCCAAAGTGTAGGGATTATAGGCATGAGCCACTGTGCCCAGCTAATTTTTTGAATTTTTGTAGAGATGAGGTCTTGCTACGTTGCCCAGGCTTTTCTTGAATTCCTGGCCTCAAGCAATCCTCCAGACTCTGCCTCCCAGAGTGCTGGTATTACAGGGTGAGCCACCATGCTCAGCTTCTTCTGATACCTTGCATTTCCTGCCAGCTGTTTCTTCCTGGGTGCTTGGGGAAGAGTCCATTTGGTCAGTCACTGAAATAGATCAAGACAGAACCTAAAACCTCCAGTGAGAGTCTGCCCTGGAGCCCAACTTGGAGCTTTTTAAAGAGTTGGCAGTATGTTTCTGAAGGTCAAAGATAATCCCATGTCAGAAACACAGGCTTGGGAGAAGGAGGGGGGAGTAGTCCCCTGGGAGAGTGAGCCTGTAGACCCAGAGCTCCCTCAGCAAGCGTCCTGCCAGCTCTGGGAGCCCCCAGCTCTGTGTTCCCTCAGGATGGTGGGAACTGCCGATGGTGGCAGACGAGTGAAAATCCAGTCGCCTACGAGCTCCAGGCGGGGGAGGTCCCCTCTCACAGGACCACGGAGGGGAGCTGACCTCTCCAAGGGGGAACGGGACTTGAACCAGGCCTTGGAGGACCCCACCAACTTGGATGAAGGAGAATGGGGCTGGGATGGGCAGCTGTTCATTCTAGCACAGAGAAGCTGGGCATGCTCGTCAAGCCAAAAGCATTTCCCATGCCGCATGCCCATGTGGACACCATAGAGCCTCTATGTGAGAGTTGTTATTGCTGCTAGGCAGATGAGGAGACCGAGCTAGGGTTCAAGAATGCAGGAGGGGTGTGCTGAATGCCGCATGATGAGACAGACCTTTTGTTTTTGAGTTGGAGTCTCACTCTGCTGCCCAGGCTGGGGTGCAGTGGCACGTTCACAGCCACCGCAGCCTTGACCTGCTGGGCTCAGGCGATTCTTCGGCCTCAGCCTTCCATGTAGCTGGAACCACAGGCGTGCACCATCATGCCCAGCTAACTTTTTAAAAAAATTACTGTAGAAATGAGTTCTGGCCAAGTTGCCCAGGCTGGTCTCAAACCCCTGGGCTCAGGCAACCCTCTTGCCTCTGTCTCCCAAAGTGCTGGGATTACAGACATGAGCCACTGCGCCCGGCCGAGTAGACCATTCTGAGGGAGGCTATGGGAGCCATGGAAAGTTCTCAGGCCTCAGGAAGCTACCTGGGTCATGTGTGGGTCCGTTTATCCAGAGTGGAGACTGGCAACCTTTGGAGCAACCTCTGCAGGCTGTGTGGCAGGCCTGGGTCGGGGCAGGAGCCGGGAAACAGGTGTGGGAGGGTGGAGCTGGGCTGGTGGGAGATGAGGAGGTCTGAGCCGGAAGAGATCTCGAAGATCTCAAAACCCTCAAAAGTCATCCATCTACCCATCGTTTCTGTCTTTTGGCTAAGATCAAGTGAAGACTGGGCTTGGTAGCTCAGCCTGTAATCCCAGCGCTTTGGGAGGCCGAGGTGAGTGGATTGCGTGAACCTGTGGGTTTGAGACCCGCCTGGGCAGTTTGGCGAGCCCTCATCTCTACAATAAATCAAAAATTAGCCGGATGTGGTAACGTGCACCTGTAATTCCGGCTACTCGGAAGGCTGAGGCGGAAGGATCGCCGGAGCCCGGCAGGTTGAGGCTGCGGTGGCCGGGAGCACCCACTGCACTCCGGTCTGGGCGACAGAGTGAGACTCCGACTCAAAAAAAAAGATCAAGTGAAAAATCATCTGTCCAATCTACCCATTGTATATGAGAAAACAGGCCGAGAAGGAAGGGGGCTTGGCCAGGGGCGCACAGAAGGTTCTTGGTAGAGCCAGGTTAGAAGGACACGGAGAAGCTCAAGAATACCTTCACTAAACACAGAGGCCAGCCCCATGCCCCCCGCCCCCTGCCTCCACATACAGCCCCCACCCTATGCACACTGACACCCAGGCAATAAAAGTGGCCAAATTTTCTCCTGTGAAAGACCCTCTTAACTGTGTGGTGGCTCATGCCTGTCATCCCAGCACTTTGGGAGGAGGAGGTGGGAGGATTGCCTGAGCCCAGGGGTTCAAGACCAGCCTGGGCAACATGACGAGCCCTCGACTCTACAATAAATCAAAAAATCAGCCGGGCATGGTGGGGCCACCTGTGGTTCCAGCTGCTTGGGAGGCTGAGGCGGAAGGATCGCCGGAGCCCGGCAGGCCGAGTCTGCGGTGGCCGGGAGCGGCCGCTGCCCTCCCACCTGGGCAATGCAACGGGACTCTGGCTCCAAGAAAAAAGGCCTCTCCCCTGGGGGTCAGCCACCGCCTCGGGTCGTCGGGGTCCCAGTCAGACCCAGCTCAGCTTGTCTCCCTGGGGTCCCCGGGCCTCCCCTCCCATCCTCGAGCCATAGTTCCCTCCCGTGACGTCAGCCACTGGGCCAACAGACCACTACGGCTCTTTGGGCTCTAGGTGACCGAGTGCCAGGCGAGTCTTCTTCCTCCCGCTGGTCCCCGGTCCTCGGCCCAGCCGGCCCGGGGGCGCCAGCCTGCTGGGGCTCACGTGCCTGCAGAGTGAGCGCCGTCCCCGGGAGGCAACATGACCTGTAAAAGATCCCTAGCCGTCGTTTTGAGCCCTGGAGAGGGCGTCTCGGTCACGTGGGGACCACAGGAGGATCTGAGATGCTGAGATGGGAGGCTGGGAGGCCGCCCCCTGGGGGTAAGACGAGGAAGGGGGGGGAGAGAAGGAAGGGAAGGGGGCATGCCGGGGCCAGGGACCTAGGAGAAGGGGAGGGAAGGTCTGGTGGGTCAGGAGGGAAGAGGAGGAGGGCAGGGGCCTTGCCCGGGAGCTCTGTAGGCGGAGGCAGGGTGTGTGCCTGGGGCTTTGAATGATGCGGTCCTGGAAAGGGCCACTGTCCTGTGTCACATGCAGCCCCCGGCACAGGACACCTGGTAGGGAAGGAGAGAAAGCACTAAATGTGGAGCCTGCCAGCCTGGCTTTTAGACCCCTCTTCCACTTGCTAACTGTGTGTCTCTGGGCAGGTGTCTTGGCCTCTCTGAGCCTGGGGCGCTAACAAATAGCAGTTGGGTTCCACTCTACATTGGTTGGACCTGGTGAAGCCCTGTCTCTACCTGAGCACACATCTCCGGGCCCCTCCTCCTCCTCCCACCCCTGCAGGGGTTGCACAATGGGTGGGATGTGCCCCCCTCCCTCTGGAGGGCTTTGGGCCAATCCAGGGCCTTTTCAGGGAGGAACGAGGTGGGAGGCTGGGGTGGGGAGAAGGGCCTTCCCAAGACTCCCTTCGGGAGGGCAAGGGACATCTCCTCCCCAGCCGGCTGCCCCTCCCCCTCTCCTGGGATACTTGGGCCTCTCCGCCCCTTTCCCTGAGCGCTGGCCCTGCTTGCCTTCTCCACAAGGAGCAAATGTTATTTAAAAGGAGATCAGGAGATTTGCCTTAAATAGGCATGGAGCACCGTGCCAGGGCCAGGGTGGAGGGGGAGGCCATCTGAGGAGCGGAGGGAAGGAATGGAGCTGAAAGAGAGGAGACCTCCCTGGGGGTGTGCCAGTCCTTCCCAGTTCACCAGACCCAGTCCCACCTGCCGAGAAGACCCCAGGAGCAGGGAAGGGGCTCGGGGTGCGAGGAGCCCAGCCCATGGACCTCACCCGACACCTGCCCCCCACCCCTTCCCAGACCTCTGGCCCTGGCCCAGGACAGCTCCCGCCTGTCCTCCAGCCCCAGCTGGTAACTGGATGCCCTTCTCACTCTGCACCTTCGCAGGTGAGATGGGGCTCTGCTTACTGAACCCAACACCGGTGGGGGGAGGGAGTGGGGGGCACCCCAGGGGCACATCTGCTCGGAAGCTGAGGCCAAAGGAGGCGGCTGGAGGGGAGGGGAAGTCTGAGGCGTGAGGGGCGGAGTGGTCATCCGCTCGCAGCCCCCCCTCAGGGCTTGTCTGGCACTTGGGGCTCCACTTCCCTAAGCAGGGTCACCCTTCAAGCCTTCTAGCCCCCTCCCATCTAGGCCTGCTGGGGCTGAGGATTCAGGGGGCCCCTTCTAGCCATTGATGTCCCAGCAGGTGATGCTCTTGGAATCTTAAAGAAATGGAATCAGCCCAGCACTTTGGGAGGCGGAGGCGAGAGGGTTGCCTGAGTTCAGGGGTTTAGACCAGCCTGGGCCACACGGCAAGACCGCGTGTCTACAATAAGTCAAAAAAGTAGCCGGGGTGGTGGCACACACCTGTAGTTCCAGCTACTTGGAAGGCTGAGACCGAAGGATCACCTGAGCCCAGCAGTTTGAGGCAGCAGTGGCCGTGAGTGTGCCACTACCCTCCAGCCTGCGCGACAGAGACTCCAACTCAAAAAAAAAGAAATGGAGTTCTGCCTGTGGGGTTTTGGGGACAGAGCTTGGGGGAAAGAAGCCTCCCCTGTTCCATCTTCAGATGCCAGGGTGTCCATTCTGGCTCTGCCGCTTAGAGCCAGTGACCTGGGGCCGCCCACCTTTCCTGGGCCTCCCCCTCCTCCTCTGTAAACTAGGTCTGAAGAGCCCATTCACAGACTTGCCAGCATAAGAAAGAAGAGGGGTAGTGACGACAGGCGCACTGACTGGCCAGGGCAGGGGCCTCTTGGCTGGGAGAAACAGTGGGAGGGCCCTGTGGGGGGTGGGCACCGCCCATGTCCTCCAGGAGGCCAGGTGGTTAGGAGGGCTTTGTGAAGAAGGGCTGCTGCGAGTTCTCTTTGTTATTCTCCGCCGGTCACTCAAGAGGAGGTGGGGGTGGGCTGGCGTAGCCCCTTCAGGTGAGAGGAGTAAAGACAAATCAGAGCTAACGTTGAGGGGCTGCTACATCCCTGACCGGACCCCTGCTCTTCAGTCATGCTAACTCCATGGATGGAGTCGATGGGCTGCTGTCCTCAACTTAGCAGTGATAAAACCAGGGCTCAGATTTTTTTGTTTTTTTTGAGTTGGAGTCTCACTCGGTCGCCCAGACTGGAGTGCAGTGGCCGCTCCCGGCCACCGCAGCCTCGACCCGCTGGGCTCCGGCGATCCTTCCGCCTCAGCCTTCCGAGTAGCCGGAATTACAGGCATGCGCTACCACGCCTGGCTGATTGATTTATTTATTTATTGTAGAGATGAGGTCTCGCTGCCCAGGCGGGTCTCGAACCCACGGGCTCAGGCAATCCACTCACCTCAGCCTCCCAAAGGTGCGGGATTACAGGCTGAGCCACCGAGCCCGGCAGATTTTTTTTTAGGTCCGAGTCTCACTCTATCTTCCAGGGTGGAATGTAGTGGCACGCTCACAGCCACCACCGTGGCCTCGACCTGCTGGGCTCAGGCAATCCTTCCATTTCAGCTTACCAAGTAGGGGGAACTACAGGTGCACGCCACCATGACGGGCTAATTTTTTTTTTTTAATTGTAGAGATGAGGTCTCAGGCTGGTCTCCAAACCCTGTGCTTAGGAAATCCTGTCACCTCCACCTCCCAAAGTGCTGGGATTACAAGTATGCGCCACAGTGCCCAGCTAATCTTTGTTTGGATTTATTGTAGAGATGAGGTCTTGCCATGTTTCCCTGGCTGGTCTCAAACCTGTGGACTCAGGCAATCCTCTCACCTCTTGTCTCCCAAAGTGCTGGGATGACAGGTATTTAAACACAGGAATCCAGGTTCAGGGTTCTCTGTAGACTTTGCAAAAACCCCAGGACCCTGCATCTGGGACTTGGGATTCAGCCGCAGTCTGCAGCATGGTCTTGGCCAAGTCACCTAACCTCTCAGAGATGGTGTTTCTTCCATCACAAGCTGGGGACAGTTGTTCCCCCGCCCCCAGGGTTACTGTAAAAAACAATCAAAAGGGCCAGCGAACACAAAACCACGAGACACTCAGCAGATGTCCAGCAGAAGCTTCCTAACAAAGAAACCTGTACAGCTGGACATCAGCTCAGCGCCCAGCTCCTAAGGCGTGTGCAGACCCCACAGGCCAAGACCCCAGACCTGGGCTTGGCGGGTTTCTGGGCAGGGACTAAATGACCGCTTGGCGCCACCTCGTGGTCTTTGGTGTGTGGTGCCCAAGGTGCCAGAGGGCCTGCATGCTTTGGGGTTGGGTGTCTGGGTATGACCTTGGCCCGCGGGGGCGGGGAAAAAATATACCAGGGTCTCAGAAAGGACAGAGTCGGGCAGGCAGTGGGACTAACCTTCCCGAGGCGAAAGTTCTTGAGGAGCAGCAGGGACTGTAGCGAGTTAGACTGTCGGATTCTCCTTCGGAGTGGGCCCTACCCGCCCCCACGTGCCTGCTGGCCCCTGTGTTGGGCCCCCACCATGGGCCCAGCCCCTCAGGGCAGGCCTGTCTTCCTCCTAGTCCCATGTTCTCCGGCATCAGAACCCTCGAAGTGGACCATCAGCTCCATCAGGGATCGTTCACACCCGGTGTGCTTGCACTGTGCAGTTCCTTTGTCCGAAACGCCTTTCTCCAACTCGTCCACCTGACAAACTCACCTCCAGCCTTTCTGTTGGAGAGAGGAGAGCGAGACATTCCTACAACTAGGGAGAAAACAGAAATCAAGGGGTCTCTCCCAGCAGCGGCACAGACACCCCCGTATCTTTGGTCTCCATCCTAGTTTCTTGACACACAACTCCTAAAATCCTTGGAATCTTCAGGGTATGTCTTTTTGTATGCTAATGATTGCCTGAGGGCTGGCAGCCCTAGGCAGCTCCAGGAGGCTGGAGTGGGTCACCAGAAAGACCTATGCAGGATCAGAGGACTGAGGCTTTCAGCCCCACCTCCCATCCTTGGGAGGGGAGGAGGTTGCAGGTCAAGCTGATGACCAGTTCAGTCAGTTATGACTATGTAATGAAGTCTCCATGAAGGGCCAAAGAAGCCTGGGCTTCTGGGAGCTTCTGGGCCGCTGAACGCCACCAGGTGGTTCCTGGTGGGTGGTGCTCCCGGGGAGAGCATGGAAGCTCGGGCCGTCCCCCCTTTCCTTTGTAATAGCCTTTACAATAAACCGGTAAACAGAAGTGCTTCCTTGGGTTCTGTGAGCCGCTCCAGCAAATTAACAGAACCCAAAGAGGAGGTTGTAGGAACCACAACTGGAAGCTGGTCGGTCAGAAGTTCTAGGGGCCCAGATTTGCAAATGTTGTCTAAAGAAGGGGCTTTTTTTTTTTTCCTTGAGTTGGAGTCTCACTCTGTCGCACAGACTGGAGTGCAGTGGCCGCTCCCGGCCACGGCAGCCTTGGCCTGCTGGGCTCCAGCGATCCTTCCGCCTCAGCCTTCCAAGTAGCTGGAATTACAGACATGTGCTACCAGGCCTGGCTGATTTTTTTTTTTTTAACTTATTGTAGAGATGAGGTCTTGCTGCCCAGGCGGGTCTCGAACCTATGGGCTCAGGCAATCCACTCACCTCCGCCTCCCAAAGGCGCGGGATTACAGGCTGAGCCACCGAGCCCGGCTAAGAAGGGGCTTTAAAAAAAATTTTTTTTTGAGTTGGAGTCTTACTCTGTCACCCAAACTGGAGTGCAGTGCAGTGGTTGCTCCCGGCCACTGCAGCCTCCACCTCCTGGGCTCATGCTATCCTTCCGCCTCAGCCTTCCAAATAGCTGGAACTACAGGTGCGCACCACCACGCCCGAATAATTTTTAGGTTTAATGTAGAGATGAGGTCTCACTGAGTTGCCCAGGCTGGTCTCGAACCCCTGGACTCAGGCAATCCTCTTGCCTCCACCTCCTGCCAAGTTGTCCAGGTTGGTCTTGAATCCGTGGACTCACGCAATCCTCTCACCTCTATCTCTCAAAATGCTGGGATTACAGGAGTGAGCCACCATGCCTGGCTAAACAGAAAGTTTCAACTGCAGCCCCCAGATCGCTTTCCCCCCCATGTGAATGCTCTCATTGCCCGTGTTTGACTGCTGGGTATGGTGATTCACCGGTCATTTTGTTGTTAGTCACCAGCATCAGACAATTCCGCTTTCCAAACAATCAGTGGTAATAACAAAACCTCACATAAGGGTGTTGTGATTTCAGCCATCACGCCACAAACAGCTGTGTGCACAAATACAAGCGAGAAGGACAGAGAGGAGGCAGGAAGCACAGTTCTTATATAATTTACAAGTTTACTTGTCCTAAATAAATACAACCTGAGAACAACCACTCTGATGCCCTCAAACACTATCATTTTTTTTTGAGTCGATATCTCATTGCCACCCAGGCAGCCTCAACCTCCTTGGCTCCGGTGGTTGTCTCACTTCAGCTTCCTGAGTAGCTTGGACTCCAGGTGTGTGCCATCATACCTGGCTAAGTTTTTTTTTTATTTTTTGTAGAGACGAGGTCTCACTATGTTGTCCAGGCTGGTTTTGAACTCTTGGGCTCAAGCAGTCCTCTTGCCTTGGCCTCCCAAGTGCTGGGATTAGAGGCGTGAGCCACCATGCCCAGCTCCAAACACTATTTATCCCCTGAAAAAGCAGCTGAAAATATGGGCGCAGATTTTACATTTTATGTTCTCAGGTTAGGCTTGGGAGGGTGTTTTTCCTGGACTGTGCTAGGCTGGGCCTAGCTGTGGAGATGCCCACACATTCTGGTCTCTGTCTGGAGCCTGCACCCAGCCTGAACCCCCCGCAGGTCCCTGCTAAAGAGGTCTGACGCTGCTCCTGGAACACTGTCTTCACTGCCCCTCCCTCCCGCAGCCCAAAGGGAGGGCGCTCAGGACTTGTAGCTCTGCATCCTTGCAAAGAGCTCTTCCTCTGGCGTTAGGTGCCACCAAAGGCCTGTTCCTCCCTGGCATAGAAAGGTTCACTTCCGGCCCTGAAGCTGCTCACCCAGGGCGAGACACCGAGGCACAGCTGTACGTGGGTGGGAAACACTCTCCCTTTAGCCCGGCCAGGAGGCCGAGAGCCCCCAAAGGATGGAAGAAGGGGTGACGGTCGCCTCGGTTAGCCCCTCCAGTCCTGGCCCAGTAGGGAGGAGGAGGATGGGAAGGCTGCCCTTCATCTTCGCTCTGCAGTCGAGGCTCGGAGGTCTGGGTCCGTGTTCTCCTGGCCCAAGGTTTCCTCCTCTTCACTTAGGGACTCCTGGATCAAAGCCCGAAAGCCCCGGATATGGGCCTGTGCTGTTCCTCAGGGTCACAGCCTAGGGGCTGGCCGGCATCTCACCTCTTGCCAGTGAAGGGCTCTGACAATCCCAGCCAGGGCCTGCGGGGCCCTCCGCCCAGCTCACAGGGCCCCGCATCAGGTGACTTGCTCTTACCAGACTGAGGCCTCTGTCCCGCCGCAGGGTGGCATAGAAGTGCAGCACACGGGGGTCACAGCGAACCGCGGTGGGGTCGAGGTCCAGCACACGCAGGCCCTGCAGGCTGCGGGCCCGGGAAAGAGCCACGTAGGCCTGGCCGCTGGCAAACACACGACCCAGTGAGATCTCCACGCAATCCAGGGACATGCCCTGGGGAACGGAGGGACAGAGACAGAGCCATCTCAGCCTGAGGTCCCTTGCTTCGAAGAGCCTGGTCCTCCACCAGCCTGCCTACTGCCTGCTCCTGGGTCTCCTCGCCCAGCCAAGAGAGAGAACAGGACAGCAGATGGTTGCCTGAGTAGAAGTGGGAGCAGGAGACACAGAGTCAGGATAAAAGCTGAGGGGGGCCGGGCTTGGTGGCTCAGCCTGTAATCCCGCGCCTTTGGGAGGCCGAGGTGAGTGGATTGCCTGAGCCTGCGGGTTCGAGACCCGCCTGGGCAACTTGGTGAGACATCTCTACCATAAGTCAAAAATTAGCCGGGCATGGTAGCGCATGCCTGTAGTTCCAGCTACTTGGAAGGCTGAGGTGGAAGGATCGCCGGAGCCCAGCAGGTCCAGGCTGCGGTGGCCGGGAGCGGCCGCTGCCCTCCAGTCTGGGCCACAGAGTGAGACTCCCACTCAAAAAAAAAAGCTGAGGAGTGGGTGAGAGAGCTCAGGTGCTGGGTCAGACAGACTTGGAGCTGAATCCTGGCTCTGCCACTCACTAGCTGTGACCTTAGACAAGTTCCTTAACCTCTTGGAGTCTCGGTTTCTTCCTCTGTAAAACAGGAATGATGATGATGATGATGATTTTTCTGAGTGGGAGTCTCACTCTGTCGCCCAGACTGGAGTGCAGTGGCCGCTCCCGGCCACCGCAGCCTCGACCTGCCGGGCTCCGGCGATCCTTCTGCCTCAGCCTTCCCAGTAGCTGGAACTACAGGTGTGCGTCACCATGCCTGGCTAAGCTTTTGATTAACTGTAAAGATGAGGTCTTGCCAAGTTGCCCAGGCTGGCCTTGAACCCCTGGACTCAAGCTATCCTCTTGCCTCCGCCTCCCAGAGTGCTGGGATTCCTGCAGTCGCGAGCCTCTGTGCCCGGCAGGAATGATTACGAGTTACATCTATCCTTCCTACAGTTGTCCTCGGGACTACATTGAATCTATCTGGTAGTGGTTCAGAAAATGGCAGGGCAGGAAACGGCAGGGGGGAAGTGACTGTGTCTGAGAAAGAGAGAAGAGGTGGGCTGGGATATTCCCTAAAGAAAGGTTTATTTTACTCCTGGTAACTTTCCATCTGGGGTAAGCTCAGCCCCCATAAAGCCTTCAAGACACATACATCCCAACATGCTGCAGCAGCCATACTCTGCCCATCCTCTGCCCCGCCCCCGCCCTGGGAGCTCACCTGGCTCTTGTGGATGGACATTGCCCAGGCCAGCTGGAGTGGCAGCTGCTGCCGGCTGAGGAGCTGGCCCCCGGCAGCCTGCACCGTCCAGCGGTCAGCACGAATGACCTCAGTGACTCCACACAGGAACCGCACCTGGGGCAGCCCTGAGGAAGGCATGGAGAAGTCTGACCTCTCAGCCCTGCTTCCGGGCTCGGGAGAGGAACAGGGGCCTTTGGGACTTTTCTTTCTAGCCTGCAGCTCCTCTCACTTACCCTGGGGCCCTGCTGAAATCCCAACCATGGGACTGCCACAGCCTCCATCACTCACCTCTCCCTTCAGCCTCGAACCCGACTACCACGCCGCGAGCGCCATTCACCAGGCCCCGAGACACGGCTAGGTTCTTTACCAGCATCACCTGCGAGGGAGAGAACTGGAGTGCAGAGAGGGAGGGAGGAGCCCGGAGAGAGGAACAGAGGGGTGCAGAGGGAGGGAGGGGCTGGCAGAGAGAGGGAAGAGGAGCAGAGGCAGGCGAGAGGGAGGGACAGAGTGGAGAAGCGGAGGGAGGAAGCAGGGATGGAGGGCAGCCCTTGCTCTGCACAGAGGCTGAGGGCGGGGCTGTGCCAGCAACGCCAGTCCCAACCCTCATCTCAGCCACCAGCTGGCGGCGCCCCCGGAGCAGGCGGCCTTATCCGCCTGGGCCTCAGCTTCCCCTCTTGAGCCAGGAGAGCGGCATTTGCCCAGGGTGCCTCCGAAGAAAGTGCTGATGACCGGGGAGGCAGCCGACAGGAGGGGGTCGAAACGGATGGGGCTTGCCACGGGACGCTCCCGTGGGTCACACACCGTGGGCCACACACCTCGCGGTCGCTACTTTCTTTCAGCCGCTCTGTGCCTGCATCTTCACCTTAGGTGGTCTTTGGAACCCAAACAAAGCCTCCTGTTCCACCCACCCCCAACAGCATGGGAGGAATCAAGACCCTCTCCAGTTTGTATGGAATGGGCACTTCTCTCCCCATTTTCGGAGGTAAGGGGGCAGAGCTTCAGCCCGGAAAAGGGCTCGCCCAAAGCCACGCTGCTTGGAGGGGCTCCAGGTGTAGGAAGAGAAAGGCAGTGGGAAGTGGAAGACAGGCAGGAGGGCGGGAGGGAGGGTTCGGCGTGGTCAAAGCTGGGCCCACAGTTGCAGAATGGCCTGGGAGGAGAAGGCCGGATCAGGGAGGCCCACGCAGGACAGCCCAAGTTTCCAGGGTCCAGGCCCTGCCTCCCACTCACCTGGGCCCCCAGCTTCAGCTGAAGGAGCCGGCTGACGGGACACTGGGCATCCAGGGTTCGGGCCAGCTCAGGGTCGCTGTCCAAAGCCTCAAAGCTGTGTACCTCACCTGGGCAAACAGATGACAAATCACTGACCTGCAGCTATCTGAGTCTGCGTCTCACTCTGTTGCCCAGGCTGAAGTGCAGTGGCACGCTCATGGCCACCGCAGCCTCCACCCTCTGGGCTCAGGTGATCCTTCTGCCTCAGTCTTCCAAGCAGCTGGAATCACAGGCATGTGCTACCACACCCGGTTAGTTTTTTGATTTATTGTAGAGGGCGGTCTTGCCAAGTTGCCCAGGCTGGTATCAAACCCCTGGACTCAAGCAATCCTCTTGCCTCGGCCTCCCAAAGTGCTGGGATTCAGATGTGAGCCACTGCACCTGACGCAGCTCATTATTTAGATGAGGGCATGGGACCATGCAGGAGGGATGGCTCAGGTCTAGCTGGGGCTATGGAACCAGTCCACCACACCTCTGTAAATGTGAACGCCCTTTTGGACACAGAGGCTGGGAGCCTAGATACCCCAATGAACCTATGGGCCCAGGCTGCCTGGGGGCCACATGGGCTTGATGGCCCCTCCCAACTGGCCTTGCCCGGCCTAGGCTCCCAGCTCACCTGGCAGCTCCCGCAGCTGTCTCTTGTTGGTGAGGGCCACGTCATCCTGGTGGGTGCAGAGCCGTGTGGCCACAATCCCATCTCTTCCTACCTTGTGGGCAGCTGTGGCCCGGAGCTGGCGGGCCACCTCATCTGAGCACCTGTGGGGACTTGGCTGTTAGGGCAGAGCCCACCTGAACAGCAGGGAAAGTGGGGAATGTGGCAGTATAGCCCAAGAAGCAGGCCTTGGGTCGGGCCTTGAGGAAGGAGGCAAGACTTGCTGGCCCCCAGGCTGGCCCAGCGGTCCCTTTCTGGCATGGGGGACGTGTGTGGTGTGGGGTGGTGCGGGGCCGTGGCCACAAGTGGGCACCCTTCCCTGTGCTGCCCCAGGTAGGAGCTGGCCCCCTCCCACTCCACAGTGCTCCCGAGGAAGTTGGCTATGATAAGTGTGGACCAGAGGCTTGCAGGACCTGGATGAGGGGCTGATGTTGATCCTATAATCCTGGCTGCTCTGCCATCAGGTCGGCCTCCAGGGTGCCGTCATCTAGCCCCTTGCCTGCCACCCTGGGTGAACGATCTAGCCTATGTTTCTCTTTTTTTTTTTTTGAGTCAGAGTCTCACTCTGTGGCCCAGGCTGAAGTGCAGTGGCACGCTCCCGGCCACCATAGCCTCAACCTTCTGGGCTCAGGCGATCCTTCTGCCTCAACCTTCCAAGTAGCTGGCACAGGCGTGTGTGACCACAGCTGGCTAATATTTTGATTTATTGTGGAGATAAGGTCTCACCAAGTTGCCCAGGCTGGTCTCAAAACTCTGGGCTCAGGCAATCCTCTCACCTCTGCCTCCCAAAGTGCTGGGATTATTCTTAGGGTTAGGGTTAGACATGCCTGGCCCCCTTGTCTTTCAGGGTCCAGCTCTTGGTGCGTCTTCTGCCCTCTTGCCTGCTTTCTACTTCCATATGGCATATTAACCTTCTGTCCTAGCTGAGGAGAGATCATGTCTGCAACCTCCCCTTCCCCACCAAGTGGCCCCACAGGCTCTAAGAGTAGAAAGAACCTGGGTTTTAGAGTCAGACCTGGGTTCCAATTCAAGCTAAGCCACTCACTGGCCACTTTGGGTGAGTCACTTCACCTCTCTGAGCCTCATTTTCTGCATCTATGAAATGGGGGTATTAACATCTCTGAAAACTTTGGAGGCCAGAAGGCAGGGGGTCAATATGTTCACAGTGTTAAAAAAAAAAACTGGCGGGGTACAATGGTTCTTGCCTATAATCCCAGCACTTTGGGAGGCCGAGGTGAGAGGATTGTCTGAACCCCTGGGTTCGAGAGCAGCCTGGGCAACTTAGTGAGACCTCATCTCTACGATAAGTCAAAAAATTAAGCCGGGCTCGGTGGCTCAGCCTGTAATCCCGCGTCTTTGGGAGGCTGAGATGAGTGAATTGCCTGAGCCCGCGGGTTCGAGACCCGCCTGGGCAGCGAGACCTCATCTCTACAACAAATCAAAAAATCAGCCGGGTGTGGTAGCTCATGCCTATAATTCTGGCCACTTGGAAGGCTGAAGTGAAAGGATTGCCAGAGCCCAGCAGGTTGAGGCTGCGGTGGCCGGGAGCGGCCATTGCACTCCAGTCTGGGTGACAGAGTGAGACTCCCAACTCAAAAAAAAAAAAAAAAAAAAATTAGCTGGGCACGGTAGTGTGTGCCTATAGTTCCAGCTGCCTGGAAGGCCAAGGTGGAAGGATTGCCTGAGTCCAGCAGGTTGAGGCTGCGGTGGCTGGGAGCCGTGCCACTGGCCTCCAGCCTGGGTGACAGAGTGAGACTCCTACTCAAAAAAAAAAAAGAAAAAGAAAAAGGAAAGAAAAAAAAGAACCGAACTGGAAGTTGTATGAAGAAATAAAGATTTCAATAAAGGTAAACACATGGGCAATTACAAAAGCTAGTTTTTTGTTTGTTTTGTTTTTGAGTGGAAGTCTCACTATTGCCCAGGATGGAGTGCAGTGGCACCTCACAGCCACCACAAGTCTCTATCTGCTGGGTTCAGGTAATCCTTCCACCTCAGCCTTCCAAGTAGCTGGAACCACAGGCACGTGGCACCATGTCCGGCTAATTTTTTTGATTTGTTGTAGAGACGAGGTCTCGTCAACTTGCCCAGATTGGTCTCAAACCCCTGGGCTCAGGCAATCCTCTCATCTCAGCCTCCCAAAGTGCTGGGATGACAGGCATAAGCCACCGTGCCCAGCTAGGGAACTTCTAATTTACGAGAATAATGTATTTTTGTGCCAGTCCCTGTGCTGGGTGTCAGGGGCTCAGAGCAATGATCTCCTACGGGGTTATGAGGCTCCTGATTACACTCAGTCCTGGATCGCCCAGTGTCCTGGCCAAGGCTCCTCTTTCTGTACAGACTGCTTGCTTCTGAGAACTAGCGTTTCCCTCACATTTTTTTTTCTTTTTTGAGTCAGAGTCTTACTCTGTCGCCCATGCTGGCGTGCAGTGGCATGCTCTCAGCCACCAAGGCCTCTACTTGCCGGGCTCAGGTAGCTGGAATCACAGGTGTGAGCCACCATGCCCGGCTAATTTTTTTGACTTATTGTAGAGATGAGGTCTCGCCAAGTTGCCCAGGCTGGTCTTGAACCCCCGGACTCAGGCAGTCCTCTCGGCTCTGCCTCCTGAAGTGCTGGGATGACAGGCATGAGCCACTGCGCCTGGCTTCCCTGCTCTTTGGTTCCCCAGTGTTCCACTGTGACCCCTGCTGGGACCCTCCTCCCGCAGCCCTCTCCCTCTGCCAGGGCCCACCTGCCCAGCCTCACAGCCTGCAGCAGAGAGATGAAGCTCTGGTCTGCCTGCCTCCACACCTCAGTTAGCTCCAGGATCACTGGCACACACTTTTTCCAGCTCTTGGCCTAGTGGGGAAAGGCTGGGGGTGGGTCAGGAGGCAGAGCAGATGCCCATGGGGGGCAGGGCGGGGGGTGAGTGGTACCTGGAAACAGAACTGCGGGGGCTGGGAACCCTTTGTCACAGGCGGCAGCTGCAGGAAATCCCCAGAGATGATGAGCTGGATTCCCCCAAAGGGCTTGTTCTGCTGCCGGACAGCTCTGGGGAGGAGGGTGTGGCGCTTTAGGGGTTGGGGGCTGGTGGGTTCCACATGGAAGACCACCAGATTCCAGCCCTCACCTGCTGCCCTCGCCGTACACACTGACCTGGCCACGGCCTCCAGCTTGTCAAACAGCTCTGCCTCCACCATTGAGATCTCATCAATGATCAGCCGCTGGCAGTTCAACCAGCCCTGCCGCACACCCGGCCTTTGGGCCAGGGCCACACACTGAGCCAGGGGCGCCTGGCCTGAGCCGATGCCTGTGAGTGGCACTATTCAGGCTGGGCTAGGACCCAAGCCTCCTCTCCACCTGACCTCCCCTCCCTCCCTCCCCACAGGCCCAGTTTGCTCTTGCCTTGAGCCCTAGGCCCCCCCCACGTACCTGCAAAGGCATGGAGGGTGGTGCCCCCGATGTGGCAGGCTGCCACCCCAGTGCTGGCTGTGGCTACCGTGCCTGTGGGTGGCAGTGAGCCCAGGATACGCTTCAACAGATAGGACTTCCCTGTTCCTGGACATGGAGCAAAATCAGGGCTGCGTGCTCCCCTCCCAGCCCACCACGGTCCTCCTGGCCCCGCTGTGCTCCCACTACCTGCGCTTCCGGTGAAGAAAATGCTCTGGCCTTTGAGGACGACCCTCAGCACAGCAGCCTGTTCCTCAGAAAGCTGTGGCTTGGCGGGGGCAAGCTCAGCTTCTTCACAGGCCGGTGCCACCTTGCAACTTCCTAGGGGAAGACAGGGCTATCTCAGGGCTCCTTCCACTCCGTGGGCCTTGTCCCCACCCTTCCCAGCCAGTGTGCGAGGGTAGGCCCGGCAGCTCTGTGTCTGTCTGCTGGCTTAATTCCTTGAGCTCTTAGGCAGCCCTGGCTCACCTGGATATCTTGCCAGCAACGATGGGGGCCCAGGTCTCTCCTTGAGCCCTGAAGACCCCCACTGTGTGGATCCGGATCCTCCCTCAGCTCCCTGCCCCAGGCTCCCTAACACTCCTGGTCCTGTCACCCAACTCTCCTCCACAGTTCTCTTGCATCACAAGCCTGCCTTCTCATCTTGAAATACCCAAGCAAGCCCGGCTCAACCTGTAATCACACAGGTTTGAGGCCGAGGTGGGAGGATGCCTTGAGCACAGGAGTCTGAGACCAGCCTAGGCAACATCGAGAGAACTTGACTCTACAGAATACAAAAAATTAGCCAGGCATGGTGGTGCGTGCCTGAAGTCCCAGCTACGCGGGAGGCTGAGGCAAGAAGTTCTCCTGAGCCCAGGAAGTCAAGGTGGTGGTGTGTCATGATCGCGTCACTGCACTACAGCCTGGGTGACAGAGTGAGACCCAGACTCGATGAACACATACACACATACGTAATACATAAAAGTCAAAATATCCAAGCAAAACCCTGCCTCCCAGGTCCTTCTTGCCCGCCTCTGTCTTCTCACCAGTTCAGAGTCAGTCTGTGGCCCAGGGCCCCAGCCACAAACACCATCAGACCCACCAGACTTTGTCCTCTTCATCTGATCGGACTGTGGGCTGCCCCCTGACCCCTACACTCTGTCCTGAAGGTCCCCCCTGCCCGGGCCTGTGACACTCTCCTAGTCTCCGTCAGAAGTCTCCTCTCCAGGCTTCCTCTGTTTCCTCTTTTAATGTGGCCCGGGTCCTGTGTCCTCTTTTCACTGACCCAGTCTCAGGAGTTGCACTATGGCAGGCACAGGCACACTTTCCACACCCCTGTCATACTCAGGTGTATGATGGGCATCTCATCGGAGCTAGCCAGCAACCCCCTCAAATACCCCCACGGCTTCCCCCTAAACTTGGCCCTCCTCAGTCAGTCTCTTCCTTCTATTTTTTTGAGTCGGAGTCTCACTGTCACCCAGGCGGGAGCGCAGTGACACGCCCATGACCCCCTGCAGCCTCGAGACCTGATGGGCTCAGGCGATTCTTCTGGCTTCGCCTTCCAACTAGCTGGAACCACAGGCATGCACCACCACGCCCGGCGGATTTTTTGGTTTATCGTGGAGACAAGGTCTCGCCATGTTGCCCAGAGTGGTCTGGAACCCATGGGCTCAGGCAATCCTCTCACCTCGGCCTCCCGAAGTGCTGCGATGACAGGCATGCGCCACCACGCCCGGCTAATTTTTGATTTAGTGTAGAGACGAGGGCTCACCATGTTGCCCAGGGTGGCCTCAAGCCCCGGACTCTGGGCAATCCTCTCGCTCGGGCCAGCGTCGTCCATCGTAAGGCGTGCCACACCCCCTTCCAAGGCGTGCCCCCGCCCGTCCTCACCGCGGCAGGCCGGGCCCCAGCCCGGGGCTGCGCAGGTCGCCGCGCCAGCGCGGCGTCCGGGGCCCGGGTGGCCGCCCCGCGCCGCAGCTCCTCGGGCTGCACGGGGCTCAGGGGGACGAAGCCGCGCGGCCGCGGGCGGAGCAGCTGCGCGCGGGCCGAGGCCGGCGGAGGCCCCGGCGCCGCCGCCCGCTTGAGGCGCAGCGTGCGCAGGAAGCGGCGCAGGCGCTCCGGCGGGCAGTCGGAGAGCAGCAGCTGCACCGCGCCCGGCCGGGGCGCGCCGAGCGCAGGGAGCGCAGGGAGGGGGCCGGAGCGTGCTGCGCCCCGCCGCGGCGAAGCGCGTGAAGAGGCGCGCGGCGCGCACGGGGAAGCAGCGCGGCCGCCCCGCCGGCCCCCGCGCCTGCAGTCGCAGCGCCAGCTCGCCGCGCTCGTTCCGACCCAGGCGCAGCTCCGCGGCGCGCAAGGCCTGGCGCCTGCGCGGCTGTCCCCCAGGACTCAGCTCCTCCACCGCCACGTGGCACCGCAGGTGCGCGTCCTCCCCTTCCGCGGCCGCCGACTCCGGGCCCGAGAGCATCGCCACCGCCGCTGCAGCTCTGCGAAGACACCGGAGCCAGGGGGTCCTGGGGATTCGGAGGACAGCGTCATGGGTGGCATGGGCGAGGCCGCATAGGGTCATGGAGGCTCTCACTGCTGAAACAAGGAGGTCCTGGAGACGGTAACAGGGCCCCAGAGCTAACCAAAACCCACTCTTTTTTTTTTTTTTGAGTTGGAGTCCCACTCGGTCGCCCAGACTGGAGTGCAGTGGCCGCTCCCGGCCACCGCAGCCTCGACCCGCTGGGCGCCGGCGATCCTTCCGCCTCCGCCTTCCGAGTAGCCGGAATTACAGGCTTGCGCTACCACGCCCGGCTGACTTTTTATTTATTTATTGAAGAGATGAGGTCTCGCTTCCCAGGCGGGTCTCGAACCCGCGGGCTCAGGCAATCCACTCACTTCAGCCTCCCAAAGGCGCGGGATTACAGGCTGAGCCACCGAGCCCGGCTCCAAAACCCACTCTTAAGAATGCATCCAGGGCCGGGCTCGGTGGCTCAGCCTGTAATCTCAGCACTTTGGGAAGCTGAGGAGAGTGGATTGCCTGAGCCCGCGGGTTCGAGACCAGGCCGGGCAACTTGGGGAGACCTCGTCTCTACAATAAATCCAAAAATTAGCCGGGTGTGGCGGCGTGCATCTGTAGCTACTTGGGAGGCGCAGGCGGAAGGATGGCCTGATCCCAGCAGGTCCAGGCTGCGGTGGCCTTGAGCGTGCCGCCGCACTACAGCCTGGGCGAGAGTGAGACTCCGAAGGCATCCTGCTGCATAACAACTTCCGGACCGGCGAATGGGCACCCAGGATCGGGAAGCCTCGGCTGTCCTGCAAGGGCTGCATGCTAACAGGGGGTCCCTGCGCAGGAAAGAAGCCTGCTTCCGACAGACCCAGGGCCAGCAGGGCGTCCTCAGAATCCTGGGAAGCAGGAGAATAGCACGTGGGGAGAGAGAAAGGGGACCGACGTGCAGCAAGCGCCCTCTGTCTTCCCGGTCCGTCCCCTGGTTTATGTAACGCCAAGCAGGTCTCCATGTTCCCGGTGGGGGCAGACACACTCACTTGCCCTTCACTGGCCACCACGGCTAGTCCATGTGATTCCCGTGCCCGGGTGCTTCCCGTCTTCCAGGCGGGATGGGGCGGAGGCGGTCTGGGCAGTCGCGGGGCGACCCCGGGGGCCGGGGCCCGTGCTCCCTCCGTGCGACCTACTGTCTGCGCCCTCTCGGCAGGCACCCGTAGACGGACCCGGCTCTCTGCTCCCCACCTCGGCCACGGCCCTCCCTTGGACTGGAGCTCCGACGAACGAGGCGACCCCGGCCGGCGAAGTGGCGAAGCTCCGACGCCGGGCATTTTCAAACCACCCTATCAAAGGCTGGCTCTTTAAATGCTCCCACCAATCAGAGGCAGGGGCGTGTCTTTCGTGGCGCTCCGCCTCCCGGCGCCGGGGCTGGACCCCGGCACGCCAGAGGCAGCGGGTTTACGGGCGTGGCCGCGCGCCCCGACTTGGGTGGACGGGTGGGCGTGACCCGAGGCAGGGGGCTGCGGCTGGCGGCGCGTGGGTGATGTCGCCCAAGCGGCTCTGAAGATTTACCTTCAGAACCTCTCTTCCAACACATGCCCTCTCTCCTCGGCCCGCACACAGAGGCTGGGCTTGGGTTTGGTCACTCAGTGCCAGTGTTCACTCCCGGGCTGACCACTCCAAGGCCTGCCCCTCACCGCTTTCCACTTTTCTCCGCCTTTGTGAGGGGCATTTTATGCATTTGTCTTTCACACCCAATTGAGGCAGGCGCATGAGTAAGGAACTCTGAGATCGGTGCCAGGTGCCAGAGGGTGCAAGGAAAGTGTGTGAGTTCGTCTTCAGATAATTTTTAATTCCTCTTGTGGCACAGGATACTCAAACAACTTATTTTTAATTATCTTTATTCCCTCGTTGAAGCTTGGCATTACATAGCTGGAAGGGATCTTACAGGTGAGTCTAGCTACTTCATTTTATAGATAATGAGAGCTACCACAAATTAAATTGCCCTTGTTTTTCTTTTCTTTTCTTTTTCTTTTTTGAGTTGGAGTCTCATTCTGTTACCCAGACTGGAGTGCAGTGGCATGCTCACACCACCACTACCTTGACGTGCTGGGCTCAGGTGATTCTTTTGCCTGTTTTCCAAGTAGCTGGAACTACAGGCATGCGCCACCATGCCTGGCTAATTTTTTGACTTATTGTAGAGAGGCAGTCTTACCAAGTTGCCAAGGCTGGTATCTAACCCTTGAGCTCAGGCAGTCCTCTTGCCTCCGCCTCTCAAAGTGCTGGGATTACAGGTGTGAGCCACCGCACCCGGCTCCAAGAAGAAAAATGCCAAGGCTCCAAGAGGTGTTACCAAAGGTCACACAGCTCATAGCAAAGCCAGACCTTGAACTCAGGTCATTAGCTCGCTTTTCCACTACACCTGCTCCGTTATTGCACTACCTGCTCCCACGTGACTGGCCTGACTTCATGGAGGGGAGAACCTGAACTGGAATCTCAGCTACTGACAGCCACAGCAATGCCCCAATTCTGCCAGTTAGATGTCACCCTGAGCAAGTTTCCTTAGTGTCTCAAGCCTGTTTCCTCCTATGTAAAAACAGGAGAAAGACAAATTGTTCTAAAATTGATTGTGGTGAAGTTGTACAACTCCGTGACTGCACTAAAAACCACTGAATTGTATGCTTTGGATAGTTAAATTGTATGATATGTGAATTATATTTCTTTTCTTTTCTTTTTTTTTGAGTTGGAGTCTCACTCTGTCTTCCAGGCTGGAGTGCAGTAGCACGCTCACGGTCACCCCAGCGTTGACCTGCTGGGGTGTGGTGATCCTTCCGCCTCAGCCTTCCAAGTAGCCGGAACTACAGGTGCGCTACCATGCCTGGCTAATTTTTGGTATATTGGTTATTGTACAGACGAGGTCTCGCCATGTTCCCCAGGCTGGTGTTAAACCCGCAGGCTCAGGCAATCCACTTGCCTTAGCCTCCCAAGTGCTGGGATTGCAGTCTGAGCCACCGAGCGTGACCGTGAATTATATGTCAATAAAGCTGTTAGAAAGAAATCAGGGGCCAGGCTCGGAGGCTTAGCCTGTAATCCCAGCACTTGGGGAGGCAGAGGAGAGTGGATTGCCTGACCCCGCAGGTTCCAGGCCAGCCTGAGGAACTTGACGAGATCTTGTCTCTACAACATATCGAAAAATTAGCTGGGTGTGGTGGTGCGTGCCTATGGTTCCAGCTACTTGGAAGGCTGAGGCGGAAGGATCGCTGGAGCCCAGCAGGTTGATGCTGGAGTGGATGTGAGCATGCCACTGCACTCCAGGCTGGGCGATGGAGTGAGACTCTGACTCAAAATAATAATAATAATAATGATTAAGCTGGGCTCAGTGGCTCAGCCTGTAATCCCACACCTTGGGAGGCTGAGGTGAGTGAATTGCCTGAGCCTGCGGGTTCGAGACCAGCCTGGGCAACTTGGTGAGACCTCATCTCTACAATAAAAAAAAATCAAAAAATTAGCCGGGTGTTGTAGCTTGCGCCTGTAGTTCCAGCTACTTGGAAGGCTGAGGTGGAAGGATCGCCAGAGCCCAGCAGGTCGAGGCTGCGGTGGCCGGGAGCGGCCACTGCACTCCAGTCTGAGAAACAGAGTGAGACTCCAACTAAAAAAAAAATAATGATTACATTGGGCCCACCCAGATAATCCAGAATAACTTCCCCATCTCAAATTTCTTAATTTTTTTTCTTTTTTTTTGAGTGGGAGTCTCACTGTCGCCCAGACTGGAGTGCAGTGGCCGCTCCCGGTCACCGCAGCCTCGAACTGCTGGGCTCCAGCGATCCTTCCGCCTCAGCCTTCCGAGTAGCCAGAATTACAGGCATGCGCTACCATGCCCGGCTAATTTTTTATTTATTGTAAAGATGAGGTCTCGCCAAGTTGCCCAGGCGGGTCTCGAACCCATGGGCTCAGGCATTCCACCCACCTCAGCCTCCCAAAGCGCTGGGATTACAGGCTGAGCCACTGAGCCCGGCTTCAAATTTCTTAATTTAATTCACATCTGCAAAGTCCTTTTTGCCAGATGTAATTACCATATTGGACAGCAAAGATTACAGATCCTGATAGAGTTTGGCCTACACAGGCGTATGAATTGGCAAAAGTTCTCCAATGATACCTCTAAAATTTGTGCATTTCACTGGATGCTAAGTTTACATGTACATGTAAAAAGTAAGCATAGCAGGGGCGATGACTCACACCTGTAATCCTAGCAATCTCAATTACCCCTGTAATGAATGCCCAGGGGTTTGAGACCAACCTGGACAATTTGGCGAGATCTCATCTCTTCAATAAATCAAAAAATTAGCCGGACGTGGTGGCCCACACCTGTAGTTCCAGCTACTTGAAAAGCTGAAGCAGAAGAATCACCTGAGCCCAGCAGATTGAGGTTGCGGTGGCCATGAGCATGCCACTGCACTCCAGCCTGGGCGACAGAATGAGACTCCAACTCAAAAAAGTTTGAAAGCCAAAAGAAAAAAAATGTTGGGGAAAATCCATTTGGAAATCCCCGCGCCTTCCTTTGAAGCACTCTGGGCTACCACACAGAGAAATGGGGAGAGGGAATTGGCTGCAGGAGTGCTAAGCCTATACTGAGCAGAGGAGAGTGGGAAGAGACAACTAGGCTTTGGAAACACAGAGCTTGGTTCATAATCCCAGCTCTTTCACTTTGTCGTTGTGAGACTCTGTTTCTTATTGCTGTTGATGCTGTAACAAATTACCAAAACTTTAGTGGCTCAAAACAACACAGATGTATTATCTTGCCATTCTGGAGGTCCAGAGTCAGAAATGCTTCTTTTTTTTTGAGTCAGAGTTTCATTCAGTCGCCCAGACTGGAGTGCAGTGGCCACTCCCGGCCACCGCAGCCTCGACCTGCCGGGCTCCGGCGATCCTTCCGCCTCAGCCTTCCGAGTAACTGGGACTACAGGTGCGCGCTACCACGTCCGGCTGATTTTTTGATTTATTGTAGAGATGAGGTCTCGCTGCCCAGGCGGGTCTCGAACCCGCGGGATCAGGCAATCCACTCACCTCAGCCTCCCAGTAATTTTTTTATTTATTGTAGAGAGGAGGTCTCGCCAGTCCTCACTCTCAGCCCTCAAAAAGCCGTTCTGATTTTGTTTTCACCATAGATAGCTTAACTTCTATAAATTCTTAAAAGTGGAATGAAACAGTATGCGTTTTCTAAGATTTCTTTCATTTCAGCATGATTTTGAGGTTCATCCACGTTATTGCGTGTATTGGTAGTTGGTTGCTTTGTATGGCGAATAGTGTCCCATTGTATGGATATTTTACAATTTATTCATTTTTCTGTTAAGGCATATCTGAGCTTCTTATGAATTTAAGTTTTTTTGAATACCTATGTAGGTGAAAAATCCTAGGTAATAGAGTAGTTGCATATTTAGTTTTATTTATGTATTTAAGTAGTGTATTTGGATTGACTGATCAATTGATTGAGTCGGAATCTCACTCTTTCGCCTAGGTTGGAGTGCACTGGCATGCTCACGGCCTCCACAGCCTCAACCTGCTGGGCTCCGGCGATCCTTCCACCTCAGCCTTCCAGGTAGCTGGAATCACAGGCGCGCGCCACCACGCCGGCTAATTGTTTGATTTTATTGTAGAGACGAGGTCTCGCCAAGTTGCCTGGGCGGATCTCGAACCCCTGGGCTCAGGCAATCCTCTCGCCTCCGCCTCCCGAAGTGCTGGGATGACAGGAGTGATCCACCACGTCCGGCGGCGTGCTTAGTTTTAGGTGAAACGGCCAGACCTTTCTCCAAGGCGGGTGTCCGCCCACCCTGGGTTCTGAGCCACGGCGAGGCCTCAAGGCGAAAGGAGTCGAACCCACGTGGAGACGCCGCCGGCGCCAGGTTGGCCGTGCCCGGGCTCCGCCCCGCTCCCCGCCCCAGTGTGGCGGCGCGGCCGGCGGGGTCCTGATTGGCTGGGAGTGGAGGGGCGGGGCCAGGGGGCCCGCCCTCCTGGGCCGCGCTTCCTCCCTTTGGGCTGTGGCGGGTCTCCGCCCCCGCCCCGTGGTTTGCTCAGTGCTGCCGCCGTGCGGTCGGTCCAGGGAGCGGCGCAGCGGCTCCGGGATCTCCTGCCTGCCCCGGCCCGGTTCGGGTGGGGAAGAACGGGAGATGCTCTCGGGCACTCCT
Organism: Cephalopachus bancanus; assembly: GCA_027257055.1. NCBI lineage: Eukaryota > Metazoa > Chordata > Mammalia > Primates > Tarsiidae > Cephalopachus > Cephalopachus bancanus. Next base: position 183,695 of record JAPVLO010001042.1, on the reverse strand, counting down.
TCCGCGCTTCTCCGGACGCTCTCACGGATCGGTCTCAGCCCGATCCTGGCTCGGCGGTAACAACTGCGATGGTGAGCACGGGGCGGTGGGCCGAGTGCTTTTCGGCATCCTCTCCTGCGATGCGCAGAAGGACCGTCCCCCGCTCTCGCCGGGCTCTTTGCCCCCGCTTTTGCTGCCCGAAGCGCCCATGGACAGGCTTGTGGAGGAGCTGAGCGGAAGCAGTTTGTCCACGGCCTTCCAGCCTCCAGGGCACGCGCGACCTCCCCTAGCACTGCTTCACCGGGCGGGGACACCCCGTCGTGAGCCTCACGGCCGGCTGCTCGCTTTCTCCGGAAACCCCTCTTCTAGCCTCCAGTACGCCACACTCTCCTCCTTTCTTCCTGTCTGCTGGCTGCTCCCGGCTCTTCTTCGATTAGAACTTTCGCTGGTTCTTTTTTCTCCTTTCCTTCCCCTTTCTCTCATTCTCTTTCTCCCCTCCCTCCCTCTCTTCCTTCTTTCTTCCTCTTTCCTCCCTTCCCTTTTCTTTTCTTTCTTTCTTTCTTTTTTTGGATCTCTTGCCCTGGCTGGAGTGCAGAGGCGCAACTGTAGCTCACTGCAGCTTTGAACTCCTGGGCTCAAAGCGACCCTCTTGCCCCAGCTCCCAGGTAGCTGGGACTACAGGTGTGTTCCACCACGCCTGGCCTTCTTCCTTCCTCCTCCTTCTCCCTTTCTATCTCTTCCAATTCCATGACTTCATTATCAACGACATGCTGATTCCCAGTATTGTACTCCAGCCTGCCGTTCTTCCTGGTACTCCAGACAATTATCTCTATTTGTCTTCTTGATATTTCCACATGGTTATTTCCAACAGGACTGTCAGACTCATCTTCTCCAAAACAGCTTTTCATCTGCTTCCCCAATACCATGTACACCTGTTTTCCTCCTGTCTTCATCATCTCAGCAAATGGCACCCCCATTTGGGCTCAAGTTAAAAACCCACACCACATCCTTGATTTCTTCACCCACCACAGCCCGTTCACCACAGAAACCTGTTGTCTCTGCCTCCAAAATGTACTTTGAATCTATTCACGTCCTTCCATCCCACTCCTCACCCTTGAACTAGCAGCCTGTCATTTCTCCCTTGGGTTATAGCAGTAGTCTGGCCATCTTCATTGGACGCCTAGCTTCTACTCTGCCCCCCTACAACCTATTTTCCAAAAAGCGGTGGGATCTTTTTAAACATATAAATCAGATCTTGCAGCTTCCCTAGCTAAAAACCCTCAATGCCTCCTTATATCATCCCTTTTAGAATGGAACCCACAGTCCCTACCGTGGCCTGAGGCCAACTATCCTCTTGCTTCTTTCTACTGTGACCTCCAGCTTACCACTCTCCCTTGCTCCCTAAGTTTCTGCCACACTGGCCTTCTTGATGGTCCTTCAGACCCAAAGCCCTTGCTTGTGCCAGGGTCTTTGCATCTCTTCTTTCCTCTGCATGCAATGCCTTCCTGCTTCTTCCCCTCCTCCTTATGTGGCTGTCTTTTTTTCATCTTTCAGGTCTCAGCTGAAATATCCTCGGTTGAAAGGCTCTTCCCCACCACACACACCATATCTAAAAATGGGCTCCCCCAGTTACTATTTTATTAGCTTGTTTATTTCCGTTACAGAACTTAACACATTCATTTGTTATGTCCATATATTTACTTGCCTATAGACGCTCTCTTCCAGTCTCATGAGGAAAGGGATCCTGCCTTTTATGTTATGGCTTTGTGTTTAGAGCAGTGGCTGATATATGGGAACTCAACAGGGTTTTTTTTTTTTTTTTTTTTTTTGAGTTGGAGTCTCACTCTGTCGCCCAGACTGGAGTGCAGTGGCCGCTCCCAGCCACCGCGGCCTCGACCTGCTGGGCTCCGGCAATCCTTCTGCCTCAGCCTTTCAAGTAGCCGGAATTACAGGCATGCACTACCACGCCCGTCTGATTTTTTGATTTATTGCTGAGATGAGGTCTCGCTGCCCAGGCGGGTCTTGAACCCGTGGGCTCAGGCAATCCACTCACCTCAGCCTCCCAAAGGCGCAGGATTACAGGCTGAGCCACCGAGCCTGGCTTCAACAGGTATTTTTAATGGATGAATCAGTGAATAATAAAACCACTCCAAGTCCTGATCCCTCTACCTATTTACTAACTCTTGAATCTGTCTCATTCATCCTCATAACCACCACCCTGGTTCAGGCTCCATCACCACCAACCTGGACTTCTGGTACAATCACCTATTCAACAGACCTCCCCGACACTCTTGCCCTGGCCACTCCATTTCCATATAGCAGTTATGAAAATGAGCTTGTAAAATGAAAATGAGATGTGTCACACCCTGCTTCAAGCTCCATAGCCCCCTGCTACTTGCAGGAGGAATTTTATTTTATTTTATTTGAGTTGGAGTCTCACTCTGTCACCCAGACTGGAGTGCAGCGGCCGCTCTCGGCCACCGCAGCCTCCACCTGCTGGGCTCCGACAATCCTTCCGCCTCAGCCTTCCGAGTAGCTGCAACTACAGGCGCGTGCTACCACGCCCGGCTAATTTTTTGATTTATTGTAGAGCTGAGGTCTCACCAAGTTGCCCAGGCGGGTCTCAAACCCGCGGGCTCAGGCAATCCACTCACCTCGGCCTCCCCAAGGCGCGGGATAACAGGCTGAGCCACTGAGCCCGGCCCAAGTTCTCACTTTTGTGAGATGCTCCCTTTTCTTACACTCCCCCTACCCTTCATCCAACTACCCTGCTGGAATGTAACTCAGCCCCTCCTCTGGAAAGCAGTTCTCACCACACCTGTGTACGCCTTCATTAAAGCCCTTTTCAGGACGGTCTGCCTCGAACCGGTTCATCAGCTCTCCAAGGCAGGACCCGGATCTCGTGTAGCCTTGTCACACAGTGCTGCCCAATTCTGCCCTAGAGGGGACCGGGACCCTGAGCCCTGTCACCTCCCAGCCATTAATGTAGGGCCTGACAGACGGTCAAGGCAAATAAAATATCTGTGTTGCACGAATGAATGAATACATGCGGTAGGGGGCAAAACCAGAGAGCCAGTGTGAGCTGGATGGGAAAACTGAGGCTGGAGTGGTTATCCGTGGCTCGCTCCCCAGAATGAGACCTAGCAGGACGTCAAAACCGACCTGACCTTACTGCCCTCTTCCCACAAAGGGCTGCTGCTGTGGAACAACGTGAATTTCTCCTGACTCTGGCTCTCTTGGTTTCCATGCTGGCTCTCTGGTTTCCAAACGCAAGATCTTCCAAGTCCTCAGGCAGGGGGTGCAGTGCGGCACAGCTCTTCAGACTGAAGGGATGAAACCATGCCATGCCTTTCCATCCTCAGGCTCAATTTTCTTCATCTCTTTAGATAAAGGAACCCCGGGCCCAATCAAGAGGGAAAAGTGTGGCTTCATCCCCATTTCCCTTGGCCCTGAAGCCCCAGCTGCCCTTTTCCGTGCGGGGATAGAAGTGCGTGGGGCGCCTGGAGGCTGGCAGAAGGCAGTGAGAGGGGAGACTGCTCACTGACACAGCTGCTGCTCCGGCAGCCAAAGCCAAAGGCCGTCACCACTGATCCCACAGGCATTTGACTTTCCCTCCTGTGGCACGGGCCAGGGCTGGCCAAGAAGGCTGAGGAGGAGGAAGTGTGGGAGGGGGTGGTGCTGGAGGCTGCTTTGTAGCCAGTTACTTTATCTCTCTGAGTCTCAGCTTCTCCGACGTAAAACGAGGGCCCCGCGGTACGACTACGTTGTCATTCTCTGCAGGTCCAACACTCCACTCTCCACCAAGCTTGTCAGGACGGCAAGCTCACTGCGGGACGGGGAGGACGGTTGACCCCCGGAGCTGGAAACCAGAGAGAAGTTAAGCGGCGCCCAAGGAGGGCAGAACACTGCGTTTGGGGACCCTTGAGAGCCAGGAGCAACCCCCACGAAGGGGCCCGGAATCCAGGCTCCCAGCTCCGGGGAGAGACCCAAGCAAGTTCTAGGCCAGACCAGAGGTTCCAGGGAGAAGAAGACAGGGCCTCTCGCCTATAATCCCAGCTCTCTGGGAGGCCGAGGTGAGAGGACTGCCTGAGCTCACGGGTTCGAGACCAGCCCGGGCAACTGGGCAAGCCCTCAAAAAATTAGCTGGGCGTGGTGGCGCGTGCCTGTAGTTCCAGCTATTTGGAAGGCTGCGGCGGAAGGAAGGATCGCCTGAACCCAGCAGGTCGAGGCTGCGGTGGCCGTGAGCGTGCCACTGCACTCCAGCCTGGGCGACTGAGACGCCGACTCAAAAAAAAAAAAAAAAGGCAGGGCCATCACCACTGCCCCGGCGTCGGGGAGGAAAGAGGAGGATCCTCGTTGTGTCCCCATCCCTGGCCGGTCCGGGCAGCTGGGCTCCGGCTCGCAGCCCGAGTCCGCTCGACCACCCGCCAGCGCCTTCGGCCAGCCTGCGCCCCGGGCCCTGCGCTCCGCCCCCCGCCTCGGCCTTCGGGCCGGAAGCCCCCCTCCCCCGCCGCCGCCCCCTTCAGCTTCGGCCTCCGCCGGGTCCGCTGCCCCCGCGCGTCCGCGAACCGCGCTCCGCCCGGCCCCGCCCGGCCCCGCCCCCTCCCCCGTCCCGGCTCGCGCGCGCTCCTGGGCCCGGCCCCCGCCCGCGCCCGCCCCGGCCCCGCCCCGGCGCCGCCCGCCCCCTTCCCGCCCCGGCCCGGGGCCTCGGGGCCGCTCGGCCCCGCCCAGGCCCCGCCCCGGCCCCGGAAGCCTCTCCCCGCCCCCGGCCCCGCCCCCCGAAGTTTCTTGGGCCCCCGGCGGCCGGCGGGACAGACCGCGCAGAGCCGCCGCCCGGCCGGGCGAGGGGACAGCCGGCCGCGCGGGGCCGCCTCGGGGGCGCGGCGGGGCGGCCGGACCTCGGCGCGCTTGCCATGGAGGAGGAGGTGAGGCGGGGCCGGCGGGCTGGGCCGGGTCCTCGAGCCCTCCCCGGGGGCTGCAGTCCCGGGCTCCGGACTCGTGCCTGCCCACCCCCTCGCGCGTCCGCGGGCCCCTAGCCCCGCACCCGGGCGGAGCTCGGGCAGTCGGGCCGGGGCGGGTGGGGGTCGGCGTCGGGCGACGACGGACGACATCCTCGCTCGCGGTCTCCTCGCCTTTCTCACTCGTTGTGGGGCCGTCGTGGCGGTTATTGTTCCCATTGGCTGACGGGGAGACTGAGGCTTGCTGAAAGTGGCCTGGGTGGCTGGGTGGGACGCTGGTGACCGTTGACTCCCCTTGCCGACCGGGCCGGACCCCGAGGGGCAGACTGTGTGTGTGTGGTTTGTGTATGTGTGTTGCTGGGGGTTTATGCAGGTTCTAGGGCTCCTGTCTCGAGGAATCTGGGGCTGGGACCCTGCCTTGGTGGCAGGAGGTCTGGAGAAGTTGCTTTTTAGTCCCTTGTGCAAATCTATGACAAGGTGACGTTGCTCTTATGGCGGAGGGGTCCCAGCTTCTGCCCCTCCCAGCCCCAGGGAAGGGGACGGCTTGGCCTGGATGAGTGGGGAGAAGAGCTGAAGCTTTCCCTCCTGGGGCGCCCCTGGCCACTGGGGAGCCCTGAGTGGACCGGTCTGCCTCTGTCCCCGTCAGTGCCCACCTCCTACTTCCGGGACCCCTGTAAGCAGCTAGGCTGTGTGTCAGGGTTCCCTCTAGGCCAGGCCCTGCATTACTGTGGGATGGTAGATAAGTCACTTCCCCTCTCAGCCTTCATTTCCTCTTCTATAAGACAGAGGGCTCGGCCTTCTCCTCGGGGCCTGGCAATAGGACAGTGGCCCCCTCAGAGTGGGCGGAGGGGGGAGACAAAGTCAGGCCACCGTGATTTGCTGTGGTTTCTTTCTTTGCTGTCAGGGGCGGGGCTGCTGTCGGCTGGGCCCCTGCTTGAGGGCTGAGCTCTCCAGCTAGGGCTCCTCCCCTGCTCCCAGAGGATGTGGGTCAGGATGACTCCATCTCCTGGTCTGCTCTGACCCCCAATTAAAGAAGTTCCCCAGGGACCTCCTAGGCCTGGCCCATCTCTGTGCTCCCCGTGGTCCTGAATCTCCAACGTTGCCACTTTCTGATTCCCGGATGCTAAAAGCTCTTTGATACCTGGCGCATGGAAAGTCTTGCCTGCTTCATTCCCCCACCCCAAGCCTCATCCACACAGCAGGGGCTCCCCATCTCCTGCCTTCCCTGTGCACCCCTCACTCTCCCTTGCTCCCACTGCTCCCAGTAGTTTCACTTTGTTTCACTAGGCCTCGGTGCCCATCCCTGTTTCTCTAAAATGTCTCTTAGATCATAGTCACCTGCTCTGCCCCATGACCCCAGGCCATTTTCTTTTCTTTTTTTTTAGTCAGAGTCTCACTCTGTGGTCCAGGCTGGAGTGTGGTAGCATGCTGCTCAGGGCCACAGCAGCCTTGACCTGTTGGACTCAGGCAATCCTTCCGCCTCAGTCTTCCAAGTAGCTGGAACCACAGGCGCGTGCCACCACGCCCAGCTACTTTTTTGATTTATTGTAAAGACGAGGTCTTGCCATGTTGCCCAGGCAGGTCTCGAACCCATGGGCTCAGGCAATCCTCTCACCTCCGCCTCCCAAAGTGCAGGGATTACAGGCGTGAGCCACCGCACCCAGCGACCATAGGCCGTTTTCATCTCACTCTCACATGACTGCTTTCAGCCTCCTGTGAGCTTTGAGCTTCCTCCCTTTGCTGCATCCCAGGCCAAGGCCCTCAGCCTCAGTGACCTCCTCTGTACAGTGGGCTGGTATCTCCTGTCAGGCTGAAGCTTGGTGAAGAAGTGCTGGTCTGGACACTGGGCATCTGCCCACCTGTGTTCTCCGGGCCTCAGTTTCCCCATCTGTAAATTGAGAGAGGTGGGTGACCCAGAAATGTGTGGTGATGTGTATGCAAAAGCTTAGGGAATGGCAAATTTCAGTGGGGGGTATTTGGCTACCACTGAAGTCAAGCTGGAAGTCCTGGACCTAGGCTTCCCTGTTTCTCTCTGGGGCTCTGTCCCCTGCCCTCCCGCAGTCATGCCCTCCCCTGGTTCAGCCTCTGTTGGCTCCGGGCTGCCCACTTGTCCTCACCCACCTAGAGACAGGCAGGGCAGTGTCCTGTTTCAGAGTTGGTTTTGTGATATTTGGCCACCCTTTTGCCCTGTGAGTTATCCTTTCTCTTTGGGAAAGGGGTTGAGAGTGTAGGGTCTTGGGCGTCCTTCTGTGACTGGCCTTCTCTGGGCCAAGGCACACGTCACTCCTCTTCCCTCAGAGTCCTGCCCAAACCCTGCCTTCTGCAAGCGTCTCCCAAACTAGCCCCAAGCCCTTGCCCCCCAGAGAGCTAGCACTGGCGGGTCCTTCAGGGCGTGTGCTCTGTCTCTCCCAACAGGTGGGAGCCTCTCAAGCAGGAGATGCCTCCCTGCCCCCTGCACAGGGTCTGTGTTGACCCATCACACTGGACATCCCTCAAGGGCAGGCGCTGTGCTGCCTCCTGTGAATGGCCCCTCACAGAGCTCTGACATGGTGGGTGCTTAGCAGCGTTCGGTCAGAGCATCACTGGGCGTAGTCAAAGGGCAAAGGCTAGCCGGGCTCGGTGGCTCAGCCTGTAATCCCGCGCCTTTGGGAGGCTGAGGTGAGTGGATTGCCTGAGCCCGCGAGTTCGAGACCCGCCTGGGCAGGGAGACCTCATCTCTACAATAAACCAAAAAATCAGCCGGGCGTGGTAGTGCATGCCTGTAATTCCAGCTACTCGGAAGGCTGAGGCGGAAGGATCGCCAGAGCCCAGCAGGCAAGGCTGCGGTGGCCAGGAGCGGCCACTGCACTCCAGTCTGGGTGACAGAGTGAGACTCCAACTCAAAAAAAAAAAAAAAAAAAAGGGCAAAGGCTGTCAAGCTGCCTGTGATATGAGGTGCCACATCTGGTCTCTGTCACAGCCTGTGTGGTGTTTTCCGGGTATTCCCTTCTGTGCACAGGGTTGAGGTGACCTGGCTTTTTTTTTTTTTTTTTTGAGTTGGAGTCTCACTCTGTCACCCAGACTGGAGTGCAGTGGCCACTCCCGGCCACCGCAGCCTCGACCTGCTGGGCTCCGGCGATCCTTCCGCCTCAGCCTTCCGAGTAGCTGGAATTACAGGCGCCCACTACCACGCCTGGCTGATTTTTTGATTTATTGTAGAGATGAGGTCTCGCCAAGTTGCCCAGGCGGGTCTCGAACCCGCGAACTCAGGCAATCCACTCACCTCAGCCTCCCAAGGCGCGGGATTACAGGCTGAGCCATCGAGCCCGGCTTGGCTTTTTTTTTTAACGCACTACCAGAGGCCCTCCATGTCAGGCAAAGGGGAGCCAGGGAGGTATGGGGCGGTCCCTCAGGAGCTGCTCGTGGTGGGCAGGAGGGGACCTGGGTGGAGACGGATGGGCGCAGGGAGGGCAAGACAGGAGCAGTGGTCAGCTGGTCAGTAAGGAGAGGAGGCCGGGACAAAACCTCCCCTGTGAACCCGGCCAAGGGGAGGGGCCCCTTATTAAACGCACTGGGGCATAGCCAAGCCTCCTGGAGGGAGGGGGTCTGAGGGGCAGGGAGGGGGCTGGGCGAGGGTAGAGGCAAGCAGGACCCTGGCCTGCAGCCAGGCCTCCCCTGGGTAGCTGTTGCCGCAGCTGCGCTTTGGCGCACACCATCCACAGCCCCTCTTCGCCCCCTCCTGGGTCTCAAAGCGTTGTCCCGCCCAGTCCTGTTCTGGTCCCACCCATCCTTCGAGGCTTGGACTTGGCTTCTCTAGCTAACCCAGTCCTGGTGTTCTCTGGGCCTGGGTGTCCTGCACCCAGCCCAGCAGTGACAGTGATGTAGGCACAGGTTCCAGCCTTGCCCCCGGGGAACTCTCAGTTGGCAGGACACTTCCAGCGGAGGCTCGGGCAGAGCGTTTGAAAGGAGTGTGAGATCAGGCGCGGTGGCTCGCGCCTTGGACCCCAGCACTTCGGGAAGCCGAGGCAAGAGCGTTGCCTGAGCCAGGAAAAACATGGGAAGACTTCGTCTCTGCAATAAATAAAACAAAGTTAGCCAGGCGTGGTGGCGGGTGCCTGTAGTTCCAGCTACTTGGAAGGCTGAGGTGCAGGGATCTCTGATCCTAGCAGGTCGAGGCTGAGGTGGCTGTGATTGTGCCACTGCACTCCAGCCTGGGGAACAGAGTGAGACCCCAACTAAAAATAAAAGGGAATGTGAGATCCCATGGGCGGGAGAGGGCCTGGAAAGCAGGAGGTGAGCTTGGAGCACAGAGATGGGAGATAGGGCAGCAGCTTCCCACGCCACAGTCCCCACTGCCTTGTTTTTTGTTGTTGTTGTTGTTGTTGAGTTGAAGTCTCACTCTGTTGCCCAGACTGGAGTACAGTGGCACGCTCACGGCCACAGCAGCCTCAACCTGCTGGGCTCAGGCCATCCTTCCACCTCAGCCTTCCAAGTAGCTAGAACTACAGGAGTGTGCCACCATGTCTGGTTAGTTTTTTTGTAGAGATGAGGTCTTGGGAAGTTGCCCAGGCTGGTCTTGAACCTATGGGCTCAGGCAATTCTCTCACCTCAGCCTCCTAAAGTGCTGGGATTAAAGGCTTGAGCCACTGTGCCCGGCCTAATTTTTCTTGATTTATTGTAGAGATGAGCCCTTGCCAAATTGCCAGGCCTGGTCTTGAGCTTGTGGGCTCAGGCCGTCCTCTCACCTGGGCCTCCCAAAGTGCTGGGATTATAGGTGTGAGCCACCATGCAATCTGCCCATCGCAGCACAGCGGACCTAGGAGGTGGCCAGTAGTGCTGGAATTGCTGGTGGGAGGGGTGTGAGAATGAGAAGTGTGGGGGTGGGGTTTTCCATTTCCCAGTTCTTGCCTTTCAGCCCTGTGCCTCCGATGGCCTGCAGGAGTCACTGAAGGGATTAGACCCCTGAGGGTCACAGAGCCTAGGGGGCCGAACGCAGGCCATCAGTAGGGATGTGAGGAGTGGGAGAGGAGTGGGAGTCGTGTGCACGATGGGATGAGAGAGCCTCCCTCCTCTTTTCTTTTTTCTTTTTTTTTGAGTCGGAGTCTCACTCCGTCACCCAGACTGGAGTGCAGTGGCCGCTCCCGCCACCGCAGCCTCCACCTGCTGGGCTCCGGCGATCCTTCCGCCTCAGCCTTGCAAGTGGCTGGAACTACAGGCGCGTGCTACCACACCTGGCTAGTTTTTGATTTGTTGTAGAGACGAGGTCTCGCTAAGTTGCCTGGGCGGGTCTCCAGCCCGCAGGCTCAGGCAATCCACTCGCCTCGGCCTCCCCAGCGCTGCGATTACAGGCTGAGCCACGAGCCCGGTGTCCCTCCTCTTTTCACAGAGCACTGAGGTCCCCTCTTCCCCTGGACAGAGTGGCTTATAACTGGCCAGCCTCATACTTCCTCATTCCTGTATCCAGGAAGTCCATTTGGGACCATCCCACTTCCCCATTTCTCTTGCCATCTACAAGTGAGGGGGAGACCCTAAGGGAGACACCCCACATTCCTGGAGCTTCTGGGGTTTGAAGGCCAGAAGATCTTGTCCAGAAATACCTTTAACCGAATTGAGAACTAGGTCCAGGGAGAGGGTCTCTGAGAGCCAGACGGGATGGCAGTGACAACAGTAACAATGATAGCTACTATTTACTAGGTTTAGGGTATCCTAGGAACTGTATTGTATACCTTATCTTTACTCAGCAGTAAATGTTTATCTAGCAAGGCACTGAGCCCTGGGGATACAGCTAGGAACAAAACAGAAATTGCTGCCCTCATGGTGGTGTGTTCCTTACAGCTTCTGCTGTACATATCTCCATGTCACAGATGAAGAAACTGAGACTTAAAGAAGTTAAGTGGTTTGTCTCAATCTACATGTCTGGGGCTCCCAAATCCCAGACTCCCAACCACCAGCTCAAAGAGGGGGAAGGGGCTCCAGTGAAAATCCGGTTGAGGCTCCCCTGCCCCAGCAGAGAAGCAAGGCTCTGTCCAGCTGACAGCACACCACACTGTTATCTGCCTAGGCTTGTCCTTCTAAAGGCTGCTGCGGCCACAGGGTATCCCTGGGGAGAGGCGTGCCTCTTTTAACTGGGGCCTTATTTCTGAGTTCTTTTTTGGTCTTTTGAGTCAGCCTCACTCTGTTGCCCAGGCTGGAGTGCAGTGACATGCTCGCAGCCACCACAGGCTCGATCTGCTGTGCTCAGGCAATCCTTCTGCCTCGGCCTTCCTAGTAGCTGAAACTGCAGGCCTTCACCACCATGCCCAGCTAATTTTTTGATTTATTGTAGAGATGAGGTCTCACCAAGTTGCCCAGGCTGGTCTTGAACCCGTGGGCTCAGGCAGTCCTCTCACCTGGGCCTCCCAAAGTGTTGGGATTACAGGCGTGAGCCACTGCGCCTGGCTTCAACCAAAGTTTTTATCTTGAAGTTTTTTTTTTGTTTGTTTTTTGTTTTTGAGTTGGAGTCTCACTCTGTCGCCCAGACTGGAGTGCAGTGGCCGCTCCCACCCACCGCAGCCTCGACCTGCTGGGCTCCGGCGATCCTTCTGCCTCAGCCTCTCAAGTAGCTGGAGTTACAGGCGCGCGCTACCATGCCCAGCTAATTTTTTTATTTATTGTAGAGATGAGGTCTCGCTGCCCAGGTGGGTTTCGAACCCGCGGGCTCAGGCAATCCACTCACCTCAGCCTCCCAAAGGCGCGGGATGACAGGCTGAGCCACTGAGCCCGGCTATCTTGAAGTTTTGAGAAGGTTGTGTCATGATTTGCAGAAGTGTCCTGAGTTGTGGCCAACAGGTGCCTGGTTCTTCCACCATGACGACGTTCCTGCCCACACTGCTCTCAGTGTTCTGCAGTTTTTCACCAAAAACAGCACGACCCCCATGCCCCATCACCCATTCATTCGATCTCGCCCTGAGCAACTATTTTTGTTTCCCCAATAAAAAAAGGAAAACATGTTGCCCACGTAGAAGAGGCGAAACAAAAAATGGCAGAAGCATTAAAAGTCATTAAAATTGATGAGTTCAAAAACTGTTTTGAGCAGTGGAAAAAGCATCTTGATAGGTGTATTGCCTCAAACGGAAAGTACTTTGAAGGTGACTGAAGTTTAAACATGGAAAGATAAATACACCTTTTTTTTTTGAGTTGGAGTCTCACTCTGTCACCCCGACTGGAGTGCAGTGGCCGCTCCCGGCCACTGCAGCCTGGACCTGCTGGGCTCCGGCGATCCTTCCACCTCAGCCTTCCGAGTAGCCAGAACTACAGGTGCACGCTACCACACCCAGCTAGTTTTTGATTTATTGTAGAGATGAGGTCTCATCAAGTTGCCCGGGCTGGTCTCGAACCCACAGGCTCAGGCATTCCACTTGCCTTGGCCTCCCAAAGTGCTGGAATTAAAGCTAATACACCATTTTTAATAAATAAATTTCTTTTTTGGGGGGTTCCCCTTTGTATTTTTCTTTTCTTTCCCAGATATCTCCTGAGCATTCATCATGTGTAAAAGAATAGGGCTGGGTGCTGGGAACCCAAAGATGAGTCTGACCCCAACCCCACTTGGTAGGCATGTACCTGGCATCTAGCCACCTAAGCAGGTAATCAGTGGGCACCAGCTGTCAGTGGCTGGCCCCAAGGCTGCAGGCTGGCTCCCCATTTCCAAGAGAGGGGCTTAAATTTAACTTGTGTGTGGTCGAAGATGGAGTCCTTGGAACCCTCACCAGAGGCGGTGGCCGCCCTGAAGTCCTGGCCAGGGATGAGGAGGAGGGCAGAGGTCTTGGACTTTGGGGCAGGAAGCGGGAGCGGCAGAGTGGGTTCTCCGAAAAAGAGGGGTAAGAGGCAGTTTGCCATCCGGCCAGCCGGTCCTCCCGTCCTCTGATCCCTGCTCTGGGAGGCCTTCCTAGGTCACCTCAACCTCAGCAGGTGCCCCATGGCCGTCCCACTGCCTCCCGTCTGCTTCCTGCACAGCATTTCACACGGATGCTTATGCTCGTGCCTGGTTATTTATTTGTCCGCCCCTCCTTCCCCACTGTGCACTCTGTGAGGACAGAGACTGCCTTGCTTTTGTTCTGTGACGGAACTCTTGGTACATTTGTGCACTGCTTGGGTGCACACCAGGAGGCAGAATGGCGGAGTGGGAAACACGTGGGGTCGGGGAAACCTGCTCTGAATCCTGGCTCTGTCCTCTAGCCGGGTGACTCTGGCACGCTGTCTCTTCATCCTGAGCTTCAGTTTGCCGTGACGGGGATGATGATGCCACCACCTTGGAGGGTAGTTGTGAGAGTTAAATGAGACTGTGTGTGTCAAATGTCATATAGTGGCATGGTATGAAGTGGCTGCTGCTCTTATTGCTGTTACTGTTCCTGATACTGGGTTAGAAGGGTCTGCCTTCGGGGTTCAGGGAGAGCCCACATAGGATGATGTGATTTGTCCTCAGCACAGGGACACATGCCTCCTGTGGCCTGTGGGCCATGTGGCCCCGCGGTCGGAGCCCTCAGGGCGTGTCCTGGTGTGTCTTGCAGGCTGTGAAGGAAGGAGAGAAGCCTCGGGGGCCACGCCTGGCGGACAAGGCCGGCTGGATCAAGAAGAGCAGCGGGGGACTCCTGGGTTTCTGGAAGGACCGATATCTGCTCCTCTGCCAGGCGCAGTTGCTGGTCTACGAGAATGAGGTGAGCACCTGCTCGGCACTTCGGTTGGGGGTCGGGGTCAGAGGGCACAGTGAGGGCAGCCTAGACCGGCAGAGAAGCCTGTTCCACATTTTTTTTTCCGAGTCAGGGGTTTCACGCTGTTACCCGGGATGGAGTGCAGTGACACGATCATGGGTCACTGCAGCCTTGACCTTCTGGACTCAGGGCATCCTCCCACCTCAGCCTCCTGAGTAGCTGGGACTACAGGCATGTGCCACCACACCTGGCTGATATTTTGATTTTTTTTTTTTTTTAGAGATGAGGTCTCACTGTGTTGTTCAGACTGCTCTCAAACTCCTGGGTTCAGGTACTCTTCTTGCTTTGGCCTCCCACAGTGCTAGGATTATAGGCTTGAGCCACCATGCCTGGCTCTGTTCAACTTTTGACATGCTGTGCAACCTTAGGCTAGTACCTGATCTTCTCTGGGTCTCCACATATGGGGATGATGCCTCTAGGGACAAGTCTAGGGGTTTCTGGAAAAGACACTCTTTGAACCGTGTGTGCATCTAGTGTGCAAGTCTCTGCCTGTCCCTGGGCAAGGTTCCATATGAGTGAATGTTCCAGAAAAATGAAACTTACTCCATTCACCAGTAGTAGTGGAAATAATAATTAGCACTTCTACTTGTCTGGAACTCTTACATATCTCCCTGTGGTGGTCATAATAGTCCCACGAGAGTGGTCATCCTGTCATATATATATGTATATATATAATTTTTTTTTTGAGTCGGAGTCTCACTCTGTCACCCAGGCTGGAGTGCAATGGCATGCTTATGGCCACCGCAGCCTCAACCTTCAGGCCTCAGGCGATTCTTCCGCCTCAGCCTTCCAAGTAGCTGGAACTTCAGGCATGTGCTACCCTGCCTAGCTTATTTTTTGATTTATTGTAGAGATGAGGTCTCACCAAGTTGCCCAGGCTGGTCTCGAACTCCTGAGCTTAGGCAATCCTTTTGTCTCTGCCTCCCAAAGTACTGGAATTATAGGTGTAAGCCACCGTGCCCGGCCATCCTGTCATATATTACCAAATACTGAGGCTTAGGGTGGCAAAATAATTATTCAGCATCTCATAGGGAATGGAGGAGTTAGGTCTAGAAACAAATTTAGTGCTTTCCACCAAGAGACACCAGCAAGTAAACACTAAGACTTATTTTTGGTAGAAATTCTCTATACTTGGAAGACTGAGGCGGAAGGATCGCCGGAGCCCAACAGGTCGCTGCTGCAGTGGCCGGGAGCGGCCACTGCACTCCAGTCTGGGCAACAGAGTGAGACTCCAACTCAGAAAAAAAAAAAGAAATTCTCTAAAATATTGACTGGGCGTGGTAGCTCACACCTGTAATCCCAGCACTTTGGGAGGCTGAGACAAGAGGATTGCCTGAGCTCTGGGGTTCAAGACCAGCCTCGGCAACTTGGTGAGCATTCATCTCTACGATAAATAAAAAAATTAGCCGGGTGTGGTGGCGCATGCCTGTAGTTCCAGCTACTTGGAAAGCTGAAGCGGAAGGATCGCCGGAGCCCAGCAGGTCGAGGCTGCGGTGGCTGTGAGCATACCACTGTACTCCAGCCTGGGCAGCAGAGTGAGACTCCGACTCAAAAAAAAAAAAGAAATTATCTAAAATATGTTAAATATTCTCTGCCTTCTTAAGCAGAAGGTGCTGGAATCTTTCCCTGGTGGCTCAGTCTCTTGTCAGACTACTTTTCAGCTTTTCTTTCTCTCTTAACAAACATTGAGCTGCCAGTGCCACTTCTGTTGTCCTTGTGCCTCTGACAGTCCTCACATCTTCCCACCTCAGTCTCTTGTTCCCCTTCTGATGTCAGCAGGCTCGGGCTTTTGACAACCCAGGCTGCTGAAATTGTGTGTTGAATATGAGTCAATAAAGCTATAGGGCAACCAGACATGGTGGTTCACGCTTGTAATCCCACCACTTTGGGAGGCGGAGGCAGGAGGATTGTTTGAGTCCAGGAGTTTGAGACCAGTCTGGGCAACTTGGCCAGAGCTCATATCTACAATAAATCAAAAAAGTAGCTGGGTGTGGTGGTGCATACCTGTAGTGCTGGCTACTTGAAAGGCTGAGGCAGAGCCGGGCTCGGTGGCTCAGCCTGTAATCCCGCACTTTGGGATGGTGAGGTGAGTGGATTGCCTGAGCCCGTGGGTTCGACCCGCCTGGGCAACTTGGCAGACCTTATCTCTAAAATAAATCAAAATGAGCCGGGTGTGGTAGCATGCACCTGTAGTTCCAGCTACTTGGAAGGCTGAAGCAGAAGGATCATCGGAGCCCAGCAGGTCGAGGCTGCAGTGGCCGGGAGCAGTCACTGCACTCGTCTTGGTGACAGAGTGAGACTCCAACTCAAAAAAAAAAAAGAAAGGCTGAGGCAGGAGGATCACCTGAAGTCAGCAGGTTGAGGCTGTGGTGGCGATGAGCCTGCCGTTGTACTCTACCGAGAGTGAAACTCCTACTAAAAAAAAAAAAAAGCTGTAGGTGAGTACTTGAGAGAAGGTGGCTTCTCTTTGTAGATGTTGTTTGTGTTCTGGATGGGTGTCACTAGATGCCTTTGAAACGCAAAGGGAAGAAATGACCTGGAGGCAGAAGCTGGAGGAGCCCACCTCTTTTCCTTTTCTGCCTCTCTCAGCCTGCCCCAGGATATCTTGGAAGATTCATGATTGTCCCAGGCCAACCAGGATTGGGCAATGGGGTTCTAAGTGTTGAAAGGAGCTGACTTTGAGAAGCACCTTACTTGCCCTGCCTGAGTCCCCGTGGAGGACGGTGGAAGGATTGCAAGGGGATGGGGGTGTGCGGACAGCCACCCAAGGTGTTCTCGACTGCTGCTGTCACCAAGTGAGGATGTGCCACTGTTGGGAATGTGGCAGCAGGAGGATGTTTTTTATCAATAAAGGGGTTTGTCTCAGCTTCCTCCAGTGCCAGCCTCCACGGGAGTTGAGTGACAGGCTCTCAGCTGTCAGCCTGTCAGGCACTGCCAGACTTGTCCTGGACTGCCTTTCCACATCTGGCCACAGCTGGGAAGCAGGCAGGATCTCACATTTCCAAAATGAAAAATCCAAATCACACTTTTATTAAAACAACAAAAGAAATCACTATTAAAAAATGAAATGCAAGCCGGGTGCAGGGACTCACACCTGTAATCCCAGCACTTTGGGAGGCTGAGGCGAAAGGTTTGCCTGAGCTCAGGGGTTCAAGACCAGCCTAGGCAACATGATGAGACCTCATCTCTACAATAAATATAAAAATTAGTCAGGAGTGGTGGTATGCTCCTGTAGTTCCAACTACTTCGAAGACTGAGGTGGAAGGATTGCCTGAACCCATGGGTTTGAGACCACCTTGGGCAACGTGGCGAGACCTCATCTCTACAATAAATCCAAAGCAGATTAACTGGGTGTGGTGACATACGCCTGTAGTTCCAGCTACTAGAAAGGCTGAGGTGGAAGGATCACCTGCACCCATCAGGTTGAGGCTGCGGTGATCGTGAACTTGCCACTGCTCTCCAGCTTGGGTGACAGAGTAAGACTCCAACTCAAAGAAAAACAAAACAAAACTAAACTAAATGCAGTTTCAAGAACTTAGCCCTTGGGAGTGGGAGAGCTTGGCCCAGGAGTAGGAATTGAGAAATGCCTGTTAGCTCAATTCCTCTTTCTGATGTAAGGAACTAGGCGAGTGCAAACAGCTCTTGGCTGTTTCTTTGCTGTCAGAGAGGCTGACATTCCAGAGATGCAGCCCCCGCCCAGTGCCTGCTGGTTTATCGTTTCTTCTGAGCTGCAGAAGGGCCTGCATGATTCAGCGTCTCTGGTGGAGAGAAAACCCAGGACAGGCAGCTGTGGGCAGCTGGGTGGTGGTGGTGAAATAACCTTTTGTCCCCAGGAAGAAGAGGGTGCATTTGGGCCAGTGGTGGTTCACTTGGGGGATGCCTGTGGACACGGGATAGGCGAGCTGCACTCAGAAGTGGGGATCCTTCCCCAGGCAGCTTCCCTGATCTAGATGTCCAGGCAGGAGGAGACTCTCTGGGGTCTCTGTCTGGGCCAAGCACTGGTTCCACAACCTTTTTCTGTATATGTCCCTCCCGAGGGCTGCTGCTTATAGAGTGCTGGGTGGGGGGCGGGGAGAGCAGATACACACAGAATAGGGTGGAGAGAGGTGGCCAAGCAGGGAGTTAGGACTGAACTTTCCCATGGCAGGACTCTGCCTCTAGCAGAGGTAGGGTGCCTGCACCTGGCGGGTGCTTTGTAGATGTTTGTATGTCCCCAGTAGGAGGATATGGGGACCTCAGAGGGGGCTGAGCACCAGGCTCAGGCACTCATGCTGGGGGTAGGGGGGTTCTCCAAGCAAGAGGACTTTTCTGGCCCTTGTGTTTGGTGGAGGAACCTGGAAGGGATAGGGGACTAGGGATTGGAAAGGTACGTATGGAAACAAGAATGGGGACAGACACCTGATTAAACCTGGATGGGAGAGATGCTGCCACCCAGCTATCTGCTCCCCTTTTCCTGAGAGACTGAAGAGGGAGTAGAGCAGTGGTTATTCACCTCAGCTGTACAACTTGCTTTTAAAAATACTGAGGTCTGGGCCTCACCCCCCAGAGATCCTAGTGCAGTTGGTCTGGAAGTTGCCTGGGTGTTGGGGGGGGTTTAGAAGCTCTCAGGTGCAACTAAGGTTGAGAACCGCTGCTATAGAGCAGTGGTTCTCAAATATTTGCACATATCAGAACCACTTGGAGGGCTAATTAAAACTCAGTTTGAGCCAGGCGTGGTGGCTCCCACCTGTAATCCCTTCACTCTGGGAGACGGAGGTGAAAGGATTGCTGGAGTCCAGGGGTTTGAGATCAGCCTGGGCAACTTGGTGAGACCTCATCTCTGCAACAAATAAAGAAAAATTAGCCAACTGGGTGTGGTGGCCTATAACCATAGCACTTTGGGAGGCCAAGGTGAGAGGATTGCCTGAGCACACGGGGTTCGAGACCAGCCTGGGTGACTTGGTGAGACCTCATCTTTACATTAAATAAAAATAATTAGGCTGGGCTCGGTGGCTCAACCTGTAATCCCAGCATGTTGGGAGGCCGAGAAGGATGGGTTGCCTGAGCCCACGGGTTTGAGACCCATCCAGGCAACTTGGCAAGACCTGGTCTCTACAATAAATCCAAAATTAGCCGGGCTTGGTAGCACACACCTGTAGTTCTGGCTACTTGGAAGGCTGAGGCAGAAGGATCGCCAGAGCCCAGAGGTTGAGGCTGCGGTGGCCGTGAGCGTGCCTCTGCACTCTAGCCTGGGTAACAGAGTGAAACTCCAACTCAAAAAAAAAAATAGCCAAGTGTGGTGGTGCATGCTTGGTAGCGCGCACCTGTATTTCTGGCTACTTGGAAGGCTGAAGTGGAAGGATCGCCTGAGCCCAGCAGGTTGAGGCTGCAGTGGCTGTGAGTATGCCACTGTACTTTAGCCTGGGTGATAGAGTGAGACTCTGATTCAAACAACAACAAAAAAAACTAGTTTGCCAGGCCTATTTCCCTAAATTTATGATTCAGTAGGGATAAGACCTGTGAATTTGCATTTCTTTCTTTTTTTTTTTTTTTGAGTTGGAGTCTCACTCTGTCACTCAGGCTGGAGTGCAGTGCAGTGGCATCCTCAGGGCCACCGCAGCCTCGACCTGGTGAGTTCAGGCAAATTTTCCATTTCACCTACCAAGTAACTGGAACCACAGGTGCATGCCACCATGCCTGGCTAATTTTTTGATTGATCATAAAGACAGGGCCTGACCCAGTTTCCCTGGCTGGTCTCGAACCCCTGGACTCAGGCAGTCCTCTCGCCTGTGCCTCCCAAAGTCCTGGGATTGCAAGCTTGAGCCAGGTCACCTGGCTGAGGATTTGCATTTCCTTTTTTTTTTTTTTTTTTTTGAGTTGGAGTCTCACTCTGTTTTGCCCAGACTGGAGTGCAGTGACTGCTCCCAGCCAGACTGGAGTGCAGGCCACTGCAGCCTCGACCCGCTGGGCTCCAGCGATCCTTCTGCCTCAGCCTTCCGAGTAGCCGGAATTACAGGCATGCGCTACCACGCCCGGCTGATTTTTCTGATTTATTGTAGAGATGAGGTCTCACCAAGTTGCCCAGGCGGGTCTCGAACCCGCGGGCTCAGGCAATCCACTCACCTCAGCCTCCCAAAGTGCTGGGATTACAGGCTGAGCCACTGAGCCTGGCGGGATTTGCATTTCTAATAAATTCTCAGGTGGTGCTGATGCTGCTGGCCCAGCCCCACCCTTGGAGGAGCACTTCTGCAGAGCAGCCTCTTTCTGAGACAGCGACCAAGCCACTGATTGGCTGCAGGGAATGTGGGGTCTGGAGAGAGCCCTGCCTGGGAGTCTGAGCATGTGGTTTGAGTTGGGCTTTTGCCCTTGTACTTGGGTCTGTGCCTCCAGGGCAGATCTCTTCCCCTCCTGGCCTCACTGCCTCCATCTCTAAAACAGGCAGACACTGGGGCCCTGGGCTGTACCTCCAGGCTCGGGAGAATCAGAGATGCTGAAGTGCTCGCTCAGGTTTCTTCTTCCTTTGGGTGTCAGCCAGTTTCCCAACCCTGGGTGTGACCAGTCTCCAGGGCGCTGCACCCTCCCACCCATGCCCCCACTGTCCAGAGGACCTGCTACGTCCCTGGACTCTCCAGGATGAAAGTGTGCCACACCCAGGCAGTTGTTCCCACTGGGTTGCCCCAGAAGAGGACCTGTTGGCCGCCATGGAGGGAGGTGCTTGTTCCAGGCAGCTTGCTGGAGAGGGTGTGGAGAAAACACTCTAGGCAGCCTGGCTGGTGTCCAGGGAAGGCCTGGAGGAGGCTGGGCACTGTCCTGGCCCCTGACCCTTCTAATATGAGGCCTCCCAGTGGTAGCTGGAGGGCGGGTCTGGGACACACTGGCAGGAGCCCTTGCCTTCCCAGTTGTGCATGGTCTGCAGCCTGGGGTGACTCTTGGTAAGCCAACAGTCGCTGAGCTGAAGGCGGGCTGTGTAGCCCTGAATGTTCCTTGCTGACTCTTCCTTTTGTGGCTCTTCCTGGAAAGTCCCATCCCCCAGTCTTGTGACATCCTCATCCTTCTTCCAAGCTATCTCTTCCCCAGATCTCAACCTGGCCTCCGGGCCTGCGTGGACGTGTGGGCACCCTTTCTAAGCCTTTGTAGCTTCCCCTCTGTTTCCTCCTTGGCTGTAGGCCCGTATCTGCCTCTGGGCTATGTGCCCCGCTTTCCCTCTGGATGCTGAGCTACAGTCTGAATACTGCATCTTGGAGATTGATTGGCAAGGCGAGGTCCTCCCTCTGACCGAGTGGTGTCCTCCCTGAGCAGGGTCAGGGCCTAGGGGCAGTCTGAGTGGCTAAGGGTCATGGTGGGTCTGGCTCTCATCAGCCTGTGCCCCCTCCGTCACCCTCCCAGGACGAGCAGAAGTGTGTGGAAACTGTGGAACTGGGCAGCTATGAGAAGTGCCAAGACCTTCGTGCCCTCCTCAAGCGGAAACATCGTTTTATCCTGCTGCGATCCCCAGGGAACAAGGTAAGGAGATGCCCACTGTTGCCTAACCTCCCTCCAGGCCAGGGTCTGCTTGGGAGGTCACCCTTGGAGGTCTAAGGCAGGCTGGGTTTCTCAAGGGATCCCATGGGTTTTCAGTTGAGTGTGGCTGATGCTCAAACCCAGCAGCCACCATAGGTTGGGCCTTCTACTCATTTTGTCTTGGCGTGTCCCTGGCCCATGGTTGATAAGAGGTGCACTTAGGGTTCTGCAGAGAGACCTCTGCTCCCCTCTTCCCCTTCCAGTCCCTCCATCCCAGGCTGCAATTGGAAAGTAGCCTCTGGGAGGTGGGGTCCTTGGCCCTGTCCCAGACTCTGGCTGAGCCTGGAAACTCTGTGGCTGAGGCCTCCACCCCATCAGGCCTGGATACCCTGACGTAGCCTGGGGCAGAGGGAAGGGTGTGGCCTCCCCTTCCTCCCAGGCCTTCCTGGGTGGGCCACCCCTCCTGCCTCCATCCTGGACTCAGGACTTGGAGCCTTGTCACTCCCAGCTTTCCTCCCCTTGCATTTCTCCTTCTTGGCTGTGGCTGGGGAAGGTCTCTCGCTTGGGAACTTCTCCCTGGGATGGATTGTGTGCATAGATGAAGCTTGCGGTTTGCACCACATTTCTTTAGCAGGGAGTCTGGTGGGTGATGACCCGTGCTGGAGTGTGACAGATATTAGAAGGGAGTTCAGATTGGGGGCTGGCGTGTTTATTACCTCTCGCCAGCTTGCACCCATCTGCAGTTGGGCCACGCCTCCTTGTCTCCTGCGTGCATGTGGAGCTGGAGCCTCAAGTGGCGAGTGGCGCTGAGTCAGAGCCTGGGGCCTGGGAGCAGGTCTGGGCTGGGCCTGCTGGAGGCCAATCTGTCCCTTGGCTTTAGGGGCCAGGATCCCAGGCCTCTGGACCCCGGAAGAGACCATGCTGCTTTGCTTATTGACCCTTTGCCGTGCTCTGCTGGGGTGGGGACAGAAAAGCAACCAAGTCAGCAATGAAGGGGCTTTGAAACTTGGATCCTTGGAGCTTGGAGGACCGGCTCTCGGGTGCGGGAGGGTTTATCATCTTATGAGGGTTCATGGGGCTGCACCCAGGTGTCACTTGGCATCTGCTGCTTAGGGCTTTTTTTTTTTTTTTTTTAGTTGGAGTCTTACTCTGTCACCCAGACTGGAGTGCAGTGGCTGCTCCCGGCCACTGCAGCCTCGACCTGCTGGGCTCCAGCGATCCTTCTGCCTTAGCCTTCCAAGTAGCTGGAACTACAGGCGTGCACTACCATGCCCGGCTAATTTTTTAAATTTATTGTAGAGATGAGGTCTCGCCAAGTTGCCCAGGCGGGTCTCGAACCCACGGGCTCAGGCAATCCACTCACCTCAGCCTTCCAAAGCGCTGGGATTACAGGCTGAGCCACTGAGCCCGGCTAGGGCTCTTTTTTTTTTTTTTTTTTGAGTTGGAGTCTCACTCTGTCACCCAGGCTGGCGTACAGTGGCATGCTCACGGCCACCACAACCATGACTTACTGGGCAGGTGATCCTTCCGCCTCAGCCTTCCAAGTGGCTGGAACCACAGGCATGCCACAGTATGCCTGGCTAATTTTTTTTTTTTTTTTTGGTTTATTGTCGAGACGAGGCCTCCCATGTTGCTCAGGATGGTCTCCAACCCCTGAGTTCAGGCAATTCTCTTGCCTCCACCTCCCAAAGTGCTGGGATGACAGGTGTGAGCCACCACACCGGCTGCTTGAGGCTCTTTGAAGATAAGGAGAGTCACATTTAGTCTCTGAGGCCCTGGAGCCCCTCCCTCATCCTGGAGACCCACTTCCTCTCTGAGTGGGTGGGGTGTGTGTGTGTGTGTGTGTGTGTGTGTGTGTGTTGTGTGTGTGTGAGAGAGATGCAAAATACATTAGATGGAAAGATCTGCCCACAACTCTGACCTCGTGTTTGCACCTTTTTACGTGTAGGTGAGTGCATGCCTGGCCATGGCCTGTCCAGGGGTGTGTGTCTTGGTGTGCAGGTGTGGATGTGGGTTGGGGGCTTTGCCGCTCCGGTCCCTACTAGTGCTGTTCTGGCCTTGTCTTTTCTCCAGCTCCGAGAATCAGCTGGTGGTGGACTGGGTGGGTTGAGTCCAGCTCAGGGAGGGACATCACCTTCGGAGAGGCCTGTTTGTGCAACTGCGTTCTTGGCTTCTTCAGCCAACACCCTCCCTCCCATCCCTCAACCCTGCAAGAATTGGCTCTGGGAACAAGACAGTCGGGTGATAGGGCTGCGGAGCAAGTGGGGTGCTGCGATGGAACAGCACATCCTGCCTCCTTCCGGCTCATGGGCCCCGACCCTCCTCACCACCCAGCAGCTCACACTGGAGGGGGTGCTCTCCAGAGGTCAGATGGTGGACCTGGCCCAGAGCACCACATTTCCATACCCTCTCGCCCTCCTTTCCCACCGCTCTGGGTGTCCCCCTTCCTCAAGAAGGCCTCCAGCCGGCAGGAGGTCATGTGACCCTGGCTGTCTGGTCCTGAGGCTGCCTCCCCGCCCAGTCAAGTAAACAAAGACTCCAGTGTCTTGCCTGCCCCTCTCCCCCTTCCTCTCCATCCCCACACTCCTGCCCATGAGGTCAGAGGCAGACGCTGCCAGGAAGCAGGGCGGCCACTGCTGGGCCCTGCTGCCCTGCTGGTCTCCACCAGCTTGACCCCTTCCTCTCTTCCCCTCCTCCCGTTTTTCTCTCAGCCATTGTGTCCCTCCCCTTCTCCCCGGTCTTGTGGGCCTGTTCTTTAGCCCGTTCTGTTAACATCCAAACTCCTAGCAGGACCATGTCCTTGGAGCTTCTGGGAAGGGCTTGAGGCAGGGACCTGGACACCCTGTAGCCCTTCAGGACACGGGTGGGGATGGGACCTGAGGCTCAGCTTCTTGGTGTTCTAATTGTCCCTACTCTTTTTGTTTTTGAGTCAGAGACTCACTCTGTTGCCCAGGCTGGAGTGCAGTGGCACGCTCACGGCCACCGCAGCCTCGACCTGCTGGGCTCAGGCTATCCTTCTGCCTCAGCCTTCCGAGGAGCTAGAACCACAGGCATGTGCCACCACGCCTGGCTAATTTTTTGATTTATTGTAGAGACGAGGTTTTGCCATGTTGCTCAATCTGGTCTCGAACCCCTGAGCTCAGGCAACCCTCTCGCCTCTGCCTCCCAAAGTGCTGGGGTTACAGGTGTGAGCCACCGCACCTGGCTAATTGTCCCTATTGTAATCATCCTTGTGGAGTGCCTGGCTCCTTCAGCCAGGATGCAGGGCTCCTTAGGGTGGAGCTGGGCCCAGTAGAAGGTGGGCGCCTTTTGGCTTGTTCAATAGTCTTCTCTGGAGCCATTTCCCTCACTGGGAAGCAGAAGAGAACCAAGGCAGCCTGTCTCAGGTGGGCCTGGCCCATGGGGAAGGGGCTGTGGCTTAGGGTCCAGTGGTTCTTTCTTGTCCCTTCGAGGCCCAGAGTTGAGAAGAGAGTAGAGTATGGTGATCGGACTCCCAGGCCTGTTCTTCCCAGGCCCACTCTTGCTCACTGGCTGCTGGGTTCAGCTGTGCCCTTCTCAAGCTCTCTGATGCTAAGTCCCACACCAGGCAGGGTTCTCTAGGCCTGCAAACAGGAGCAGCACCTGCGATCCAGGGGGCCAGCCCAGACCCCCTTTCTGGCAGATCTCGTCCCAGAGGCGGGTGGCTGTGGTCGACCCATATGCAGTGTGGTCCCGCCCTGAGCCCCCAGCAGCCCTGATGGCTAGGCTGAGAGGCAGTTGCCAAGGTGCCCCAGGGTTTCTGACTTAACCGTGGATCTGCTGCCAGGACCGAATTTACTCTGGTCATGCAAATGAGCATTTGGCTGTACTTGGCGTGTGGGGTGGGACCCAGGGCCCTGTATGAAGAGGAGGCAGCAGTGGCCAGGAAGAAGTTATATAATGAGGCTGCTGAGGGGGCCGGGCCGATTCGTGTTACGTAACGGGGAGAGTGCAGGGAGGGAAGGCGCTATCTAACACCAGGGTGGGGGATGGGCAGGCTGGCGATACCAACGAAGAACTAGGGCATCTTGAAGTTAGCGAGTGGGCAGTGGCCCAAAAACAGGGCCAGGGAAGGAATCTCCAACCAGTTCATTCTTTTATTGGCTCATTCACTCAGCCACTGTTTACTGAGTGCCCACTATGTGTCATGCCCTGGCTTTAATCATGTTTTATGCTTGGTAGTAGGCAGTGTTATCCCATTTTACAGATGTGGAAACTGGGGCTACTTTGTTGTAAGGAAGGCAACAGGGCTAATTCCTATTACCAAGCATTCACTTTGCCTAGCTCCAGATTTAGCAATTTAGATGCATAATTTTTCTCCCCAATTAAAAAAAATTGTGGTCAAAGACACATAACATATAATTTACCATCTTCCCTTTTTTTTTTTTTTTTTTTGAGTTGGCGTCTCACTCTATCACCCAGACTGGAGTGCAGCGGCCGCTCCCGGCCACCGCAGCCTCGACCTGCTAGGCTCTGGCGATCCTTCCGCCTCAGCCTTCCGAGTAGCCAGAACTACAGGTGCACACTACCACACCTGGCTGATTTTTGATTTACTCTAGAGATGAGGTCTTGCCAAGTTGTCCAGGCGGGTCTCGAACCAGCGGGCTCAGGCAATCCACTCACCTCAGCCTCCCAAAGCGTGGGATTACAGGCTGAGCCAGCCCAGCTCTCTTTTTTTTTTTTTTTTTTTTTTTTAGTTGAGGTTCTCACTCTGTCACCCAGGCTGGAGTGCAGTGGCATGAGTACTGCTCACCACAGCCTCAACCTTCTGGCCTCAGGTGATCTTTCCACCTTAGCCTCCTGAGTAGGTAGGACTACAGACATATGCCACCATGCCCGGCTAGTGTTTTGGGTCTTTTTTGTGGAGATGAAGTCTTGTTATGTTGCCCAGGATGGTCTCAAACTCCTGGACTCAAGCAATCCTCCTGTCTTGGCTTCCCAGAGTGCTGGGGTTACAGGCATGAGCCCCTTGCCTGGCCTTTTTTTTTTTTTTAAGAGACAGAGTCTTACTCCATTGCCCAGGCCGGAGTGCAGTGGCATGATCATGGTTCACTGCAGCCTCCAACTCTTGGGCTCAAATGATCCTCTTGCCTTAGCCACCCAAGTAGCTTGGATTACAGACACATGCCACCACCCTTGCCTAATTTTAAAAATCTTTTGTAGAGATAGAGTCTTGTTAAGTTGCCCAGACTGGTCTTACACTCATGGCCTCAAACTCTCCTGCGTCATCTTCCCAAACATGTTGAGGTTATAGGCATGAGCCACCATACCTGGCCCATCTTCATTATCTTTATTTCTTTTATAAAATTTATTTATTTGAGTTGGAGTCTCACTCTGTCGCCCAGGCTGGAGTACAGTGGCACGCTCATGGCCACCGCAGTCTTGACTTGCTGGGCTCAGGCAGTCCTTCTGCCTCAGCTTTCCAAGTAGCTGGAACTATAGGCGGCACCACCATACCTGGCTAATTTTTTGATTTATTGTAGAGACGAGTTCTCGCCAAGTTGCCTGAGTTGGCCTTGAACCACTGGGTTCAGGCAATCCTCTTGCCTCTGCCTCCCAAAGTGCTAGGATTACAGGCATGAGCCACAGCACCCAGCCAATTTCCTTCCTTTTTAAGACTAAATAGTATTCCATTATATGGCTATACCGCACTTTGCTTATTCATTCATATTGATGGACACTTCATTGCTTCTGCCTTTTGGCTGTTGTAAATAATGCTATCTGATCATGGATGTACAAATTAGCTGTACCCATTTTCTTCATGGCTCCATGAGGCAGGTCGTGGTGGAATGTTCTTTTACAGATGGGGAAACTGAGGCCCAAGGTCAGACATCTGAGTCGTGGACCGTCCAGTTCAGAGGTCCTACTGTTCTCTCAGCTGCAAGAGGCAGCCCCTCAGTTTGCATGGCCTCACTCCTTCCTCTCATTTCTTGTCTGACTGTTGGGCCTGGCAAGAATGGGGCCATCTGATTCTAACACAGGTGCTCAAAGCTCCTTCCTGAGTTGGGAAGGGACCCACTGGTGGTATGGGGTGGGGGTTGGGAGTCATAGGATGCACTTTAGGACCTTTGGCCAAGTCCTACCCTCTATCTGCTGAGCCTGTTTCTGCATCTGTATGATGAGGGGGTTGGAGTGGACTTCCCCAGTGGGTAAACTCTTATCGTTTACGATTCAAGGCCAGAAAGGAGACCCTGGGACTTTAGGAGTCTGGGTGTATTTTTCAGCTGGGGCCAGGGTTGAATGTTGGTCCCACTGAGGAGCTGAGGAGGGCCTAGGATCCATAGGTCTTCACCAGTGGACACTCCTCAAATATGTCACCTCTGTCATCGTACTCAGCCTGGTATGAATGTAATCTGGGGCTATTCCTATTTTACAGAGAAAGTCCAGAGATCAGGCAGCTGGCCAGGGAAGTCCCATGGAGTGGGACCAGATCTGGGCTCTTTGCACAGGACAAGGCTGATTTTTTCTTTTTTTTTTTTGAGTCAGAGTCTCACTCTGTCACCCAGGCTAGAGTCCAGTGGCACACTCATGGCCACTGCAGGTACAACCTGCTGGGCTCAGGGGATTCTTCTGTCTCAGCTTTCCAAGTAGCTGGAACCACAGGCATGCCGCCACCACAGCCGGCTAATTTTTTTTTTTTTGAGTTGGAGTCTCACTGTCGCCCAGACTGGAGTGCAGTGGCCGCTCCCGGCCACCGCAGCCTCGACCTGCTGGGCTCTAGCGATCCTTCTGCCTCAGCCTTCCAAGTAGCCGGAACTATAGGTGCGCGCTACCATGCCCGGCTAATTTTTTGATTTATTGTAGAGATGAGGTCTCACCAAGTGGGTTTCAGGCGGGTCTCGAACCCACGGGCTCAGGCAATCCACTCACCTCAGCCTCCCAAAGGCATGGGATTACAGGCTGAGCCACTGAGCCCGGCTCTAATTTTTGATTTATTGTAGAGATGAGGTCTCTCCAAGTTGCCCAGGCTGGTCTCGAACCCTCGGGCTCAGGCATTCCTCTCACCTCACCCTCCCAAAGTGCTGGGATTGCAGGTCTGCGCCACCAAGCCCGGCCAAGGCCAAGGCTGACTCTAATCCACACCTCTGGGAGCTACATGCTGGGGGAGGGCCCATTCTCTGCTGGCTCTTTCCCTTTCCTTGCTCTGAGGCCTCAGTGTCAGACCTATCGTGAGGGTCATCTTGCTGTGACTTTGGGGTCTGAGGTGGGAAGCCTCCTTAAGATGCCAAGTGTGAGCTTTGTTAAAATATCTGCCACCCATCTCACTCACAGGTCAGCGACATCAAATTCCAGGCACCCAGTGGAGAGGAGAAGGAATCTTGGATCAAAGCCCTTAATGAAGGGATCAACCGGGGCAAGAACATGGCTTTCGATGAGGTGCGTTGCGCCCCTTTTCCCGCCTTGTGTGGCCCGAGAGAGGGCTCTGCTGCACCTTGCTCGGACTACCCCCTCTCTGATACATCATTCCTGTAGACACAAGGGCATCTGTTTCACCTCATTTCATTCTTGAAACAACCCCTCAAAGTAGGGGTAGTATCCCCATTTTACAGATGAAATAGAGGCATAAGGAAATGAAGTCACTTGGTTTGAATGAACAAGTAGGTAAATGGTAGGGTAGGATTTGGCTGGGTATAGTGTGCATCCTTCCCAAACCCAGCCTCAGCAGGAAATAGCAAGTGGGCCCAAGCCAGAGCACGCAGGGGCTGAGCTGAGAGCTCCCTTTACTGTTTGCACATGAAGTCCAAGTTAGTCAACCCTAGCCTTTCCTCTCTGTCTTCCCTGCGCTCCTCAGCCCCCTGTGCTGTAGTCAGCACTGTGGCAACAGTGACCACAATCAGACGTAGAGTGGGCAGGGTGCCCCTTGGGGCCAGGATCTCCTAGGCAGGGTTTGTCTTTGTCATCATGGATCCTTTGCTCTCTGGGTTCAAACACCTTGGGGCCGCCTGGGCGTAATGTTTCAGACTGCAGCAGAGCGGGGCCTGATGGGAGCAGATCTTCCCAAGCACGTCCCCTCTCAGCACTCAGGTCCCAAGACTCCCAGCCATGACTTCTAAGTCACGTCCTGGGCGACTGTGTCATGCTCGTCCCTTCACTGCCTGGGGGGAGGTGTCCCCGTTCTGGAGGAGAGGACCAATGGGACTTTTCATGGCTTTTTGTGCAGAAGACACAAGGCATCAGGCAGGAAGAACCAAAATGGAGTGTGTAAGGAATAACGTGGTTAGAAGCCTTTTCTAAGAATCTGGTTGGAAAAAAATAATGGATTGGAAAATTTTTCACAAAGAAAGTATTACTAACACTTGAAGAAATCTGTGATTCCTTGATGAGGTTTTACTCTGACCATAAATTTAATTAAACTCTAAGTAGGCTGGGCTCAGTGGCTCAGCCTGTAATCTCAGCACTTTGGGAGGCCGAGGCGAGTGAATTGTCTGAGCCCGCAGGTTCGAGACCCACCTGGGCAACTTGGCAAGACCTCGTCTCTATAATAAATAAAAAATTAGCCGGGCGTGGTAGCACACGCCTATAGTTCCGGCTACTTGAAAGGCTGAGGTGGAAGGATCGCAGGAGCCCAGTAGGTCGATGCTGCGGTGGCCGTGAGTGTGCCACGGCACTCCAGCCTGGGTGACAGAGTGAGACTCCAACTCAAAAAAAAAAAAAAAAAAAGATTCACATGAGAGTCCAGCCTGTCCCTGTGACGGGGAGTGGGGGCTCGGGCTCAGGCTCAGGACCACCTGAGAGTCCAACTGTCTTTGGTCCTCAATGGAGGAGACCTTACTCCACCAAGAGTGTGGACTGAGGTTCAGTCATGACTTCCATGGCCTCCTCCATTTGGGTTCTTCCTGCCAGATGCCTTGTGTCTTCTACACAAAAAGCCTTGTTACTCATAGTGTGCTCTGTGGGCCAGCAGCTTCCACATACACTTACAGAGTCTGACTCTCCCTCTCTGCAACTGCCCTCTTTGCCTCAGTCTTCCTGCCTGAATATGGGCTGTCAGCTCTTACCCTGAGTCTACTACAAATATACCAGGGGTACCAAAAAAAATGTATATACATTTTAAGTATGACATTGGCTCAAAAGATGGCATTAATCAAGTGATACCATGCCACAGGCAGGACAAAGTCAAGTTCAACAGAAATGCATACTCTTGGGCCCACCCCAGACCTGTGAAATCAGAATCTGTATTAAACAAATTCTCTCTCTCTCTCTCTCTCTCTCTCTCTCTCTCTCTTCTTCTATATATATATATATATATATGTGTATATATATATATATATTTAGGAAGTACAAGTACAGGTTTCTTTTTTTTTTTTTTTTTTTTGAGTTGGTGTCTCACTCTGTCACCCGGGCTGAAGTGCAGTGGCACGCTCATAGCCACCACAGCCTTTGCCTACTGGGCTCAGGTGATTCTTTCATCTCAGCCTTCCAAGTAGCTGGAACTACAGGTATGTGCCACACACCTGGCTATTATTTATTTATTTATTTATTGTAGAGATGAGGTCTTGCCAAGTTGCCCAGGCTGGTCTTGAACCTGTGGGCTCAGGCAGTCCTCTCATCTTGGCTTCCCAAAATGCTGGGATTATAGGTGTGAGCCACTGTGTCTGGCACTGCAGGTTTCTTTTTTTTTTCTTTTTTGAGTTGGAGTCTTACTCTGTCAGACTGGAGTCAGACTGGAGTGCAGCGGCACACTCACGGTCACCCCAGTGTCGACCTGCTGGCCTCCATGATCTTTCTGCCTCAGCCATCCAAGTAGCCAGAACTACAGGCGCACGCTGGTACCACACCTAGCTAATTTTTTTTTTTTTTTTTTGAGTTGGAGTCTCACTCTGTCGCCCAGACTGGAGTGCAGTGGCCGCTCCTGGCCACCGCAGCCTCGACCTGCCGGGCTCTGGCGATCCTTCCATCTCAGCCTTCCAAGTAGCGGGAATTACAGGCATATGCTACCACACCCGGCTGGTTTTTTTATTTATTATACAGATGAGGTCTTGCTGCCCAGGCGGGTCTCGAACCCGCGGGTTCAGGCAATCCACTCACCTCAGCCTCCCAAAGGCGCGGGATTACAGGCTGAGCCACCGAGCCTGGCTAATTTTTTTTTTTTTTTTAATTGTAGAGACAAGGTCTCGCCAAGTTGCCCAGGCTGTTTTCGAACCTGCAGGCTCAGGCAATCCACTCGCTTTGGCCTTCCAAAGTGCTGGAATTACAGGCTGAGCCACTGAGCTCGGCCAGGTCTCTTACATACATATATTGCCTAGTGAAGCTTGGGCTTTTATGTGTATCCGTCACCCAAACAGTGAACACTACGCAATGGGAAATTTTTCAGCCCTCACCCCCTCCCACCCTCCCATCTTTTGGAGTCTTCAGTGTCCGTTATTCTGCTCTGTACGTCTGAGTGTACCCGTTGTTTAGCTCCCACTGATAAGTGAGAACATGTGATATTTGACTTCTGGAGTTATTTACTTATTTATTTTTGGATTGGGATCTCATTCTGTTGCCCAGGCCAGAGGGCAGTGGCACAATCACAGCTCACCACAGCCTTGACCTCCTGGGTTCAGGCTTTCCTTCCGACTCAGCCTCCCGAGTAGCGGGGACTATAGATGTGCTCCACCACTCGGGCTAATTTTTTGATTTTTGGTAGAGATGAGATCTCACTATGTTGCCCAGGCTGATCTTGAACTCCTGGCCTCAAACAATCCTGCCTCAGCATCCCAAAGTGCTGGGATTACGAGCAGGAGCCATCATGACCAGCCTCTGAGTTATTTTACTTAGGATAATGGCCTCTAGTTTTATCAATTTGCTGCAAAAGACATGATTCATTCCTCCTTATGGGTGCCTAGTAGTCCAACCCATTTGATGCTCTTTCTGTGGCTTCCAGCTGGCTAGTTCTGACCCCCTTTCATTACCTTCAGAGAGAAGATGCTGCCCTCTAGGCACTCAAGCCTAAAGGACAGAGGCCCTGCTCTTTCCTGGGCTATCCCCAGGGGTCCTGGGAGAGTGGCAGAGGCCAGGTCAGGCCTTTTCTACCAGCCAGGAACCAGTGGAGCATGGGCTGTTTTCTTCTCCCAGCCTTAGGGCTGTTTGTGTGGGGGTGCCAAAAAAATGTATTTCCCCCCCCCCCCTTTTTGAGTCAGTCTCACTCTGTCGCCCAGGCTGGAGTGCAGTGGCACATTCACAGCCACTGCAGCCTCAACCTGTTGGGCTTAGGTGATCCTTCCACCTAAACCTTCCAAGTAGCTGGAACTACAGGCATGCACTACTACGCCCAGCTTACTTTTTTGATTTATTTTAGAGATGGGGTCTTACCAAGTTGCCCAGGCTGGTCTCCAACCCATGGGCTCAGGCAGTCCTCTCACCTCTGCCTCCCAAAGTGCTGGGATTACAGGTGTGAGTCACCTTGCCTGGCTATATGTACATTTTAAGAGATGTTATGTATATATTACTTTCGAAATTGAATTCCGGTAGCAATGTGTAGTAGGATATTCACTCAACCGTGCCTCTGCCAGTTTCTTTGATGGTCCTGCCTGTCGCATGGTGACGCCAGCATTCATTTGATTAAGGCCATCTTTTGAGCAAACGTCACAGTTAAGATGGGTATACATTTTTTGGTACCCCCATATATTTGCAGTAGACTTATGGCAAGGGCTGATGGCCCATATTCAGACAGGAAGACTGAGGCAAAGAGGGCAGTTGCAGAGAGGGAGGGAGCCTCAGACTCTGAGAGACCCCCTCGGCAGTGGAGAATCACAGAGAGGCTGAGGGCCAGAAGCAGCGGATGCCCACAGAGGGCAGTGCTGGGATCTGACACTGCCTCTGAGACAGATCCGTGCCTGGGTACCCCCCGCTCTCCCCAAGGCTTGGTGGGGCTGGGCTGACTCCTTCTCCCTTCCAGGTAAAGGTGGACAAGAGCTGTGCCCTGGAGCACGTGACTCGGAACCGGGTACGGGGAGGGCAGCGGCGCCGGCCACCGACAAGAGTCCACCTAAAGGAGGTAAGGCCTGGCCCCGGCTTAGATGGGGGTGGTCAGTGGGGCGGGAGCTGGGGCTTCCTGAATGGTCCATGGGGTGTGTGATGGGGCTGCCTGCTCCATGTGCTCAGGGCGAAGCTATCCCTGAGCCTGCAGCCTTGTTCCATTTGGTGAGTTCACATACAAGTATTGAATTGGGCCTCAGCCGGGGTTGGTTCCAGAGGGAAACTGAGGCTCCTGAGGCTAGTCCCTGCCTCTCAGAGTTCAGCTTCCAGCTAAGAAATAGGCCTGTCTGCCGGGCACGGTGGCTCAGGCAGTAATCCCGTGCTTTGGAAGGCTGAGGTGAGTGGATTGCCTGAGCCCGTGGGTTCGAGACCCGCCTGGGCAACTTGGTGAGACCTCATCTCTACAATAAATAAAAAATTAGCCGGGTGTGGTAGCGCACACCTGTAGTTCTGGCTCCTTGGAAGGCTGAGGCGGAAGGATCACTGGAGCCCAGCAGGTTGAGGCTGCAGTGGCCGGGAGCATGCCACTGCACTCCAGTCTGGGCGACAGTGAGACTCCAACTCAAAAAAAAAAAGAAAAAGAAAAAGAAATAGGCCTGTCCATAGACTAATTTAAGTAGTGCTATATCTAATTTTATTTTTTTGAGTTGGAGTCTCACTCTGTTGTCCAGGCTGGAGTGCAGTGCCACACTCACGGCCACCACAGCCTCGACCTGCTGGTCTCAGGCAGTCCTTGTGCCTCAGCCTTCAAGTATCTGGAACTACAGGCATGTACCACCATGCCCAACTGATTTTCTGATTAGAGACGAGGTCTTACCAAGTTCCCGGGCTGGTCTTGAACCCCTGAGCTCAGGCAATCCTCTTGCCTCTGCCTCCCAAAGTACTGGGATTATAGGCGTGAGTCACTGTGCCCAGCAGTTACATCTAATTTTTATACAGAGAAGGCTCTGGGAGGTCAAGGCAGGAGGGACCAGGAAAAGCCATTGGCATTTGGGTTGACCTTGAAGAACAGGATTGGGTTTAGTTGGCAGATTTGGAGTGAGGGGATTCCCTGTGGAGGGAGAGATGTGAACTGAGGCCTGGGCAGGAGGCTTCACGGTGTGCTGAGTGGCTCCACTTGCTTGGGAGATTGGTCTGAGAAGGTGGAATTTTGGGGAAGAAATTGTGGAGACCTTCGATGCAGGAGTTGGGGACAGGATGGGAGGGTACAGCCCAGAGGTCAGTTTGAGGCCCTGGGTAGGATGGGTTGGGCTGAGAGGGAGAAAAGCAGGGGGCCAGCAAGGAGGTGGGGGAGGCCACTTTCCAGGCTCCAGGCGGGATGGAAAGGGGAGGCTGAGGGGAGAGACATTGGGAAGCAAGAGCCGCCTGGCTTGGGATTGGATGCAGGGATTGGACACTGAGGGGAGGTTGTCCCAGGTGCCCCAGAGCCGGGAGCCTGGGTACAGGGGGCCCAGGGCACAGGAAATTTAGGGGAAGGTTTGGGCAAGAGGGAGCGTTCAGGGAGCCTCTTTCAGATCAGTGGAACTGACTTGGGGGGTGAGTTGTGGGAAGGATTTGGATGCCAGGAAAGAACCTCAACAAATGCTACCTTTGTGGGTTGGGCACAGTGACTCAGCCTGTAATCCCATCACTTTGGGAGGTGGAGGTGAAAGGATTGCCTGAGTCCAGGGGTTCGAGACCAGCCTGGGCAACTTGGTAAGCCCTTGTCTCTACAATAAATTAAAAAAAAAAATAGCCCAGCGTTTTGGCATGTGCCTGTACTTGCAGCTACTTGGAAAGCTGAGGCAGAAGGATCGCCTGAGTCCAGCAGGCTGAAGCTGCAGTGGCCATGAGTGTGTCATTGCACTCCAGCCTGGGCGGTAGAGTGAGACTTGGACTAAAAAAAAACCCCAAAACCAAAAAAACCCACCAAATGCTACATTTAGGGGGGGATTAGAGTGGGGTCAGCCTGCAGGGTGCCAAGGAAAGACAAAGCCAGAAAGGCTGGTAGCATACCCAGAGGGATATGGGCACAGGACCTGGTGGTCATCAGCCAGGTTGGTGGCTACAAACCACAAGGGCGGGACTGAGGAAAAGGCAGGTGGTGACGTTGACTGCATGTTTTCTAAGAGGAGTCAGCTTAGGGATGTCACGAGGTGCAGGGCTAGGGGTGCCGAGGGAGGGAGACCATGGGAGGGAAGGCCCCAAGGTCATCGGAGGGTTTGTTTTGAGATGAGGCAGCCTGTGCCTGTCTGTCAGCTGAGGGAGAGGAGCCTGCAGAGGATTGCCAGAGAGAAACGTAAAGCTGGGGCGGGGGTGGGGGCTGGGAGGGAGGGATGGGGAGAGCCAGTCTTGGAGGGAATTCTTGGAGAGAATTCAGGGAGTGAGTGGTGTGTGTGTGTGTGTTGGGGTGTCTCTATGGTGGTCCCCAATAACTGAGATCATGTGTTGGCCAGATCCTGTGCCACGTGTGAAAGGGAATGAGGGGCCCAGCAGGACCCCCACTGTCTGAGGGACTGTGGGATAGGCCTTCTGCCCAGTCCTGCTCCAGGGCCTCTGAGGCTCCCTGGGAGGGTCTTTGAGACTGTGGGGCTGCTGGGTGTCTCTCTGAGTCAGGTGGGTGGAGAGCCGTCACTGCCTGCTGGTGCAGCTGTTTTCTGGCGCTTGGCTGTGGTCTGGGAGCACGCCTGCTGACACGAGAGGTAGGCACAGGCTGCTGAGCAGCTGGGCGGACAAGGGCTGGAGAGGGACTGGCAAACAGAGCAGAGGGACAAGCAGAAGGGAGTGAACTTGGGGGATGTATACTGAGTCCTGGTCCTGTCACCAGCTGGCTGTGGGGCACGGCTGGGCATGGTGGCGGGTGGTTGGTTTGCAGAAGAGCGACCTTCCCAAGACCATACAGCCATATAAGGGTCAGAAACAGAGCTGCAACCCGGCCCAGGCCAGCATAGTTGACTTTAAAAAGAGTCTCTCACCGGCTAGAAGAAACCGGGCTGGTGTTCCAAGAGGACACCCTGGCTCTGACTTCCTGGCCTGTGATTCAACAACAGGGAATTTTTTTTTCTTTTTTGAGTCAGAGTCTCACTCTGTCACCCAGGCTGGAGTGCAGTGGTACGCTCATGGCCACCGCAGCCTCAACCTGCTGGGCTCAGGCGATCCTTTCACCTCAGCCTTCCAAGTAGCTGGAACTATAGGCGCATGCCACCATGCCTGGCTAATTTTTTGATTTATTGTAGAGACGAGGCCTCACCAAGTGGCCCAGGCTGGTCTCGGATCCCTGGACTCAGGCAATCCTCTCGCCTCAGCCTCCCAAAGTGCTGGGATTACAGGCTTGAGCCACCGAGCCTAGCAACAACAGGGAATTCTTTATTTTGAGTCAGGGTCTCACTCTTCCCCCAGGCTGGAGTGCAGTGGCATGCTCATGGCCATCGCAGCCTCGATCTGCTGGGCTGAGGCAATCCTTCCGCCTCAGCCTTCCAAGTAGCTGGAACCACAGGTGTGCACCACCACACCTGGCTAATTTTTTGGTTTACTGTAGAGATGAGGTCTTGCCAAGTTGCCGAGGCTGGTCTCAAACCCCTGGGCTCAGATAGTCCTCTCACCTCAGCCTCCCAAAGTACTGGGATGACGGGCGTGAGCCACTGCTCTGGCAAGAACAGGGGGTTCTTTAGTGGTTAAGGAGAGGAGAGGATTCATCAGGAAATCACTTTAACTTCCAAGCAAGTGGCCTGGGAAGCCAGAGCAGAGGGTGGAGGTGGGGACCTGGACAGCCTGGCTTGAGAACCCTTGAGGTGGGCGCACCTGACCCAGTGACCAGTCAGCCAAGATGATGTCCACATACTGTTCTCCCATCAGGTAGCCAGCGCGGCCTCTGAGGGGCTTCTGCGCCTAGACCTTGATGTTCCGAACAGCGGGCTGTCGGCGTATGCCCCCCACCATGATGCCAGTGCAGCACAGCCCCGGGACACACCCAGGCCCCCCATGCCTCCCGCCAAGCCTTCTCCAGCGCCTGAGACGGCCAGCCTTGTTGACAGGGTGGACACCTCTGTGGGAGAGAGAGCCCCAACGCCTGTCTCGGCAAGCTCTGAAGTCCCCCTTGAGAGCAAAGAGGACACAGAGACCCCAGTTGCGGGGGATGGTGGCTCTGAGCAGCTCCCTGACGGCATCCTGCCTGACAAACTGAAGGTGAGCTGGGAAAACCCCAGCCCTCAGGAGCCCCCCGCTCCAGAAGGGGTAGAGCCATCCCAGGCACCCTGCCCTGAGACTTCTGAGGCGGCACCCAGGGAGAGTGGGACGCCCCCCACGCCACCGCCCAAGGTCTTATCAGAGAAGCTGAAGGCCTGCATGAGGGAGAAGAGGGATTCCGGGTCAGCCCAGAATCCCAGAGCTGCTGGCGACTCTGCTCCAAGCCTGGCACAGGTCTCAGTGAATGGTGTGGAAGACCGTCCCCAGCCCGCCGAGCCATCCCCTGCTGAGGACACCTCGGGAACTCCCCCAGGGGATGCAGCGGCGTCCACAGCACTGCCGCCCCGGGGCTTGCCCCCTCAGTCCCATCCCCGCTGCTCCTCTCTTGGGGACCTGCTTGGGGACGGCCTCCGGCGTCCACGGCAGCCTGTGGAACGGCTGTATCGGGTCCAGCTGGAGGTGAAGGTGGCCTCCGAACAGACGGAGAAACTGTTGAACAAGGTACTGGGCCATGAGCCGGCCCCTGTGAGTGCCGAGACATTGCTCAACCAGGCTGTGGAGCAGCTGAGGCAAGCCACCCAGGTCCTGCAGGAGATGAGAGACTTGGGAGAGCTGAGCCAGGACGCACCTGGGCTGAGGGAGACACGGAAGGAGCTGGTGGCCCTCTATCGGAGAAGTGCACCCTAGGGCCTGCTGGGCCAGAGGCTCAGTCCCTCCCGGCCACCCCGTCCACCAGAGCTCAGCCTGCTGAGAAACGCACTCCACTCAGGCTGCAGAAGGGCCACTGGGTTTGTGTTAGGGTTCGGGCAGAACCTGGAGAGACTCCTGGTGTCCTTCCTGCCCTGTTCTGGCCAGTGGAGCCAGGTGCCACCGGGGCCACCCTCTGGCTCTCTGGCCCGAGCTCCCTGCGTGGGCTGAGAGCACACATGCTGGGACCTGTGTGCTCATGTGGTTTCCCAAACTGCCCCAGGGCTTTAGCACAGCACTTGGGGTCTTGGGGGTGGCATCATCTCTGTTCCCCACCCCAGTAGTTTACATTCCTGACTTCTGAATGGAGCACAGCTGAGCCCCCTGCTGCCCCATTCCCAGGTATTTCCAGGCAAAGAGCCTCGCGGCAGCCTTCCACCTATCCTAAGTAGCCATTGAGGCCTTGGGTCCAGGCTATGGGTTCATCCCTCACTCGAGGGGAACCTGGGATACAGCAGGGACCTCTTGAGGCGGATGAAAGGCGTCTGTGTGAGGAAGCCTCTCTGGGTGGCCTCTCTCTCAGTCTGTTTCCTTTCCTGGGAAACAAGGGCATTTTCTGCAGCCCCTTCCCCTCTGTTGATTGGTGACTGGAGGGGTTAGATCTGGGGATTCCAGGGTGGACAAGGAACTCGCAGGGTCTCCTGGTCTAGTCTCTGCCTGGGATCAACTTGTGTCTAGCCTCCCACGCTCCTGGAGAGGCGAGCCCCAGGGCTGCCCCGTTCAACATCAGCAAGACCTGTGTGTGATGGTCCCAGGTCTCCTTCAGAGGAGAATCCCCTGCTCCTGTGCCTCCTCGGATGGAGATGCACATTGGGCTCATGGTTCCTTCTCAACCCCACAGGTCCAGCATCCCAGTCATTTCCTCAGATGCCGACAGGGGTGCGCTGGGTGTGAAATTGCTTCCCTCTCTCCTCTTGCCCCACCCTCTGACTCAGGCCCCAGGTGAGCTGCTCCCATCTCACTTTCTGGTGGAAGGAGCGTTTCCTCTTCTTCCTCTCCTGCTCCGTCCCTGTACCCTGGTCCTCTTCCAGCCCCTTGCTGCACCCCCATGTGTCCCCGACTCTGGGAGCACATCCAGTCTTCCTCCTGCTGCAGCAGCTGGACCAAGGACGGGCCTGGAGGTGCAGAGGCCTGTGAGCTACAGGTTTGGGCCTGGCTCCCTGGGCCCAGCCACTCTCCCTGGGGCCTGTGGGATGGGAGCAGTTCCCAACACACCTGCCCAGATTTCTGCATGTGCACTTTCTGTTTCCTTTTTTACCGAAAGGAAGGAAGGGAGGGACATAGCAAGCAGCATGCCTTGGCCTTTCTGCCCACTACCCCACCCCTGGCCACCAGTTGTGCCCATGAAGGCCTGCCCGTGCAGGCCGATGCCTTCGTTACTGTCCTGTCCTTTGTTCTTGGGGCGGGGGGGGGGGCAGGGCAGAGGTGAGCAGCAAAGTGTTGGCTTGCAAGCCCTCATTGGCCTCCCAGACCACCGTCCTTGGACAAACTGGGCTCCTATGCCACCCTGCTTTTCCCTCCGTCAGTCTCCAGTGCCAGGACGACATTCGGAGCCTGGTCAAGCAACACCCTGCCACCTTCCCTTGGGAACAGCCTTCACCCATCAGCCGCCACAGCTGACTGGGGTTTTAGCCAAGTCATCTGCTTCCAGGAGCCTTAGTTTCCTCCTCTGTCAAGTGACCAGACTGGGCAAGCAGCACTGGGGCCACCTCAGTGGCCAAATGCCATTGGTTCCTGTGGCTTGGCAGCCTGGGCCCTAGGGGGAACACTGGCATCCAGGGAAGAGGAACGGGAATGCCCAGGGCCTGCCTCGCCTGCCTCCTTGAGGAGGATGGCCTTCTGTGTCTTCTGCTTATGAAGCGCCTTTTGTGATGTTTGGCAATAAATCCCTTTTTATGGAACGTTTCATTTTGTGCCACAAGCCTGTTTGTTGGTGTGGGGGCCAGCTTTGGGCTGGCTTCGAGGAAGCAGAAGGCTGGTAGCAGTTGGTCACTGGCATCACCAATCCCCCAAACTCAGTTCTAGGGTCCCTCGCGACGGGCTGGTCTGGGGGCACTGCCTGCTCCACAAGCTCTGTGCTTGCTAAACTCTGGCCCTAGTGTTTCAATAGATGGGGCTGAATGTCACGAGGAAAAATGGCTTTTTTAAAAATATATATATGAAAAGAACTTTATTTTCTGCTTTTAAGACTTTATTCCTGGCTGGGCTCGGTGGCTCAACCTGTAATCCCAGAGCTTGGGAGGCTGAGGTGAGTGGACTGTCTGAGCCCACAGGTTTGAGACCCGCCCAGGCAACTTGGTGAGACCTCATCTCTACAATAAATCAAAAATTAGCCAGTCACGGTAGCGTGCGTCTATAGTTCCAGCTACTAGGAAGGCTGAGGTGGAAGGATCGCCGGAGCCCAGCAGGTCGAGGCTCCGGTGGCCGGGAGCGGCCGCTGCACTCCAGTCGGGGCAACAGAGTGAGACTCCAACTCAAAAAAATAAAGACAATTCCTGATGATGGAGTTGGGGTGAGTGGCTGGGGGGATTTTTTGTGTGTGTGGAAAAATGCCTTTCAATACTTAAAACTTTTTTATTTGGAAATAATTTCAAACTTAGGAAAAAGTTGCCAGAATAAGAACACAAAGATAGCCCGAGCCGGGCTTGGTGGCTCAGCCTGTAATCCCGTGCCTTTGGGAAGCTGAGGTGAGTAGATTGCCTGAGCCCGCGGGTTGGAGACCCGCCTGGGCAACTTGGTGAGACCTCATCTCTATAATAAATCAAAAAATTGTCTGGGCGTGGTAGTGCACGCCTGTAATTCCAGCTACTTGTAAGGCTGAGGCGGAAGGATCACTGGAGCCCAGCAGGTCAAGGCTGCAGTGGCCGGAAGCATGCCAGTGCACTCCAGTCTGGGTGACAGAATAAGACTCCAACTCAAAAAAAGAAAGAAAAAAAGAATACAAAGATTATCCATATACTCTACCCAGACCGACCTGTCATTTTCTCTCTTTTGTATTTTTTTTTTGTTTTTTTTTTTTTGTTTTTTTGAGTTGGAGTCTCACTCGGTTACCCAGACTGGAGTGCAGTGGCCGCTCCTCCACCACAGCCTCGCTCTGGGCTCTGGCAATCCTTCCGCCTCAGCCTTCCGAGTAGCCGGAATTACAGGCATGCGCTACCATACCCGGCTGATTTTTAAATTTTTATTGTAGAGATGAGATCTCGCTGCCCAGGCGGGTCTCGAACCCGCGGGCTCAGGCAATCCACTCACCTCAGCCTCCCAAGGCGGGGGATTACAGGCTGAGCCACTGAGCCCAGCCTCTTTTTTATTTTTTATTTTTTGAGTCGGAGTCTCACCTGCATCGACCTGCTGGGCTCCGGCGATCCTCTCACCTCAGCCTTCCAAGTAGTCGGAACTACAGGTGAGTGCTACCATGCCTGGCTAATGTTTTGATTTATTGTAGAGAGTCTCGCTATGTTGCCCAGGCTGGTCTTGAACCTGTGGGCCCAGGCAATCCTTTCGCCTCGACCTCCCAAAGTGCTGGGATTACAGGCTTGAGCCATCGTGTCCTGCCCCAGCTAATTTTTTGATGCATTTATTTATTTTTGAGTTGGAGTCTCACTCTGTCGTCCAGGCTGGAGTGCAGTGGCATGCTCACGGCCACTGCAGCCTCGACCTGCTGGGCTCAGGCAATCCTTCCGCCTCAACTTTCCAAGTAGCCAGAACTACAGGTGCACGCCACCATGCCTGGCTACACTGATGTTTCTTGCTGAAGAGGTGTTTCCTATAATGGTTCCAAATGATGATTCCAGCTGTTGTTTTACCCTCAGAGCCTAGTCCTGGTTGAGGGTGAGCCTGGGCCTTGTTGTAGGCCTGTGGCCACCTGACACATCAGCAGAGCCCCAGGGCTTCCCTGAGCACCACTGGAAGTCCCTGGGCCCCTGGCAGAGCTCCGAGTCAGGCTGCCAGGGTTCAAATTCCACCCAGGGACTTTGGGTGAGTCTGTTTCAGGGGCCTTAGTTTCCCCACTCACAAGATTACGGTGCCCCCACTGTCCTATGTGGCAAAGTGCCGCCGTGCTCATCAAAGGCTGACTCTCTCCCCCTCCCTGTGATGGCCTCTGGACACACCCAGTGGCCAACATAACAGGAAGCACCTGACCCGGGGCCTGTCAGCTGTGGCTGTGACCCTCGTGTCCCTCCTGAATTCCCCTGCCGCTGGCCTGGCACGTGACAACCGTACGACTGGCCTGCAGGAGCGGGAGGGCCTCAGGTGAATCGCTTCCCCTTCACGGGCCCCTTCCTCTGAGAGGAGTCTCTGTAGTGGTGGCAGTGTCCCCTCAGCCCCACCCAGGGCTGGGTCCTCTGGTGGACCACCTTGAAGGGAGCAGCTGCTGGCGGCAGGCCACAAGGCTGAGGAAGGATGTGGTAAGAGCTGTCTTTCCCTCTGGTCTTGGGGGCTGGAGTCCTGTGCAGAGAAGGGAAGCCTCTCTTTGAACATGTCTCCGTGGCCTGAAGTCCTGGGGGTGGTTACAGCGCATGGTTTTGCAAACCACAAGGCGGCTGCCTTCAGACAGGACCCCCGACAGGGGGAGGGGGAGGGGCATCTGACGTGCTCCTTCCTGGACCCCCATCTGGCCCAGGCCCCAGAAGCATCCCGTGTCTTGGAAGCCGCTGTGTCTTGTTCTCTCCGAGTCCTGTCTTCCTGCCTCCCCACCCTGCTCCCAGGTCCCAGATGGTCTGTCAGGAAAGACCACACAAACTCTACTTTCTGTGGCTGAGAGGCTCTGAGAGGAAATATGGAGGGTGGAGGGGTTATGGCAGAAGTTCATCTGTTGCCGTAATTTTGCCAAACAAAACTCCTGGAGGAGACAGTGGGCTATGAACAGAAAAAACTCGACTTTAGATTTGGAGGCAGACACACCTGGAGTCAGAGCGCCCGAGTGACCTCGGGCAAACTGGCTCAGTGTTTCCCGCCAGGGAAATGGACTGGGTTGCTGTGGAACGTGACCTAGCCCGTGGCCCGCCTCACAGAACTTGCTGAATGAACCCCAGCAGCCTGACCTCACAGAGCACCTCCTAGTGGCCAGGGCTATTCATCTCTCACCGTCAGTGCAGGAGCCTCACCAGGAAGATGCAGTGTTCCTTCATTTTATTTTTTATTCATTTGTTTTTTTGAGCCGGAGTCTTAGTCGCCCAGGCTGGAGCTCAGTGGCACGCTCATGGCCACCGCAGCCTCGACCTACTGGGCTCGGGTGATCCTTTTGTCTCAGCCTTCCAAGTAGCTGGAACCACAGGCATGTGCCACCACGCCCAGCTAATTTTTGATTTATTGTAGAGATAAGGTCTTGCCGTGTTGCTCAGACCGGTCTCAAACCCCTGAGCTCAACCCTCTTGCCTCCACCTCCCAAAGTGCTGGGATGACAGGTGTGAACCACCATGCCCGGCTGTTCATTTTAAAGATAGGAAACTGAGGCCTAGGCAACTTGCCTAGGAGACTGAAGTTAGTGTCAGAACTGGAGATTTGACCCCTTCGGGTCCTGGCCTGGTGCCACAGACTGCTTTCTGTTCCTTTTCTGAAGGGTCTGTGGTTTCAGACAGTGGCTCAGCCCAGAGGACTGGGGGCTCGGGCACGTCCACCCTTCCGGACATGGGGAGGCTGCCCCGAGGCCTGGCCAGGTTCTTCACCAGTTGGCTGTGACCCAAGAGAGAGGCTCTGAAGGCCCTTCCCTTATAAGGACAACAACTCAGCTGTGATGAAACTGCTCAGCCTCCCAGCTGGGGGGCGGGGAGGGGAAATGACAGCTGAGAGTTTGAACCTCTGAGCCAGTGGGCTTCCCCTCTCCCCTTCCTGCATCCGCAGGGGCTGAGCAGGGCTTTCCAGAGGGTCTCGCTGGCAGGAGGGGCGGGAGGGCCTGGGGGCCTGAGTGGGGGCCCACAGAAGGAAAAGTGCATACTCTGAGGCCCAGTGAGGAGCTAGGGCCCTTCCACACCCAGATGGAAGCAGGTAGGTCTAGACTCCAAGCTATGACCCCTCTGGCTCCAGCCTCATACTCAGACTGGGCAGGGCCGCCAGAGAGCCCAGAGAGGAGGTGGGAGGAGGCTCTTAGGCAAGTCACCCCTTCCTCCCTTTGGCGGTTGAGTCATGGGGTGGGGGGAAGGGATGGGAGGGGGTCAGCCTGCAGTACCACCCTATCATCCTCCCACCCTCCCCAACAAAATCCACTAGCCCCTTGTCCATCTGAGAAGTGAATCAGGCATCACAGCACATCAGGACCAATAAGGATCTTTGAGACCATCCAGTCTCACCTATTGGTTTTAGAGAGGGGGAAGTAACAGCTCAGAGGGAGGACCTGAGCTTCTCCATCTGTTCAGTTAAAAATAAATGTG
Organism: Cephalopachus bancanus; assembly: GCA_027257055.1. Taxonomy (NCBI): domain Eukaryota; kingdom Metazoa; phylum Chordata; class Mammalia; order Primates; family Tarsiidae; genus Cephalopachus; species Cephalopachus bancanus. The sequence continues at coordinate 139,295 of JAPVLO010001042.1, read as the reverse complement.
AGCTGGGCTCGGTGGCTCAGCCTGTAATCCCGCACCTTTGGGAGGCTGAGTTGAGTGGATTGCCTGAGCCCGCAGGTTCGAGACCCGCCTGGGCAGCAAGACCTCATCTCTACAATAAATCAAAAAATCAGCCGGGCGTGGTAGCGCATGCCTGTAACTCCGGCTACTTGGAAGGCTGAGGCGGAAGGATCGCCGGAGCCCAGCAGGTCAATGCTGCGGTGGCCGGGAGCGGCCACTGCACTCCAGTCTGAGCGACAGAGTGAGACTCCAACTCAAAAAAAAAAAAAAAAAAAAAAAATGTGGCCGGGCTCGGCGGCTCAGCCTGTAATCCTGCACCTTGGGAGGCTGAGGTGAGTGGATTGCCTGAGCCCGCGGGTTCAAGACCCGCCTGGGCAACTTGGTGAGACCTCATCTCTACAATAAATCAAAAAAATTAGCTGGGTGTGGGGGTGCACACCTGTAGTTCCAGCTACTTGGAGGGCTGAGGCGGAAGAATCGCTGGAGCCTAGCAGGTTGAGGCTGCAGTGGCTGGGAGTGGCCACTGCACTCCATTCTGGGCGACAGAGTGAGACTCCAACTCAAAAAAAAAAAATGTGTGCATGTGTTTGGCTTTTCTTTGGTTTCCTTTCTTTGTTTTTTAGAAATTCCAACCGAATAAAAGTACAACCTATTAGCTGGGCGTGGTGGCTCATGCCTGTAATCCCAGCACTTTGGGAGACAGAGGCAAAAGGACTGCCTGAGCCCTAGGGTTCAAGACCAGCTTGGAGCCGGGCTTGGTGGCTCAGCCTGTAATCCTGTGCCTTTGGGAGGCTGAGATGAGAGGATTGCCTGAGCCCACGGGTTCGAGACCCGCCTGGGCAACTTGGCGAGACCTCATCTCTACAATAAAATCAAAAAATTAGCCGGACGTGGTAGTGCACACCTGTAGTTCCAGCTATTTGGAAGGCTGAGGCAGAAGGATCGCCAGAGCCCAGCAGGTGGCCGTGAGTGTGCCACTGCACTCCAGCCTGAGTGATGGAGTGAGACTCCAACTAAAAAAAAAGAAAAAAATAGCTGGGCGTGGTGGTGCATACCTATGGTTCCAGTTACTTGGAAGGCTGGGACAGAAGAATCGCCTGAGCCCAGCAGGTCGAGGCTGTGGTGGCACTCCAGCCTGGGCAACAGAGTGAGACTCCGACTAAAAACAAACAAAGGACCGTGTGTTTTTCTACAGTCAGTTAGTTCTTCTATAGGCAGTTAGTCCTTCCGGTTAGTTCTGGGGATCAGTGCTTCCCTGGAGACCGTGTCTGGGGTTGGCAGTGGGGCGAGGCCAGATCCTAAGGGTCAGTGGGTATGGCAGATGGAGAATTGTTCTGACACACCTGTGCAAGAGCTGTGGGACCTGGGGTGGCTGCCCAGCCTTTCCGAATTGCATTGTCATCTCTCGGGGAGATAGCCACCCTTGGCAGGGAGATTTTGAGGATAAAATGAGATCATTTAGATAAAGCATCTAGCTCAAGGCCTGGAACATAGAGCTTAGTACATGGAAATAACATCGGGTATTGGGCACCTATGCTGTGTCAGTATTCCATCAGGTACCGTGGATTCCAAGTTCAATAAAAGGAGATCATTTCTCAAGTTGCTGGCTGCCAGTCAGGGAGACAGACAGCTTGACTCAGAACATGCAGCGGAACAAGCTGCGTTAGACCAGCAAGTTCTGTGGAAGTCATGGCAGAGATCACTGGAATGCTCTTGTGGGGGACTCAAAGGCTCATGGAGGAGGAGTTCCGCAGAGGCACAGGGAAGGACACTTGAGACAGAGGAAGCAGAGTCACAGAGTCCCAGAGTTGTTGGGAGCTGTGAGAGAGGAGTGGGGAGCTGGGCGAGGAGGTGGGAGAAGGCTGGGGCATGACGCTCCCCCAGAAAGTTTGGACTTGTCCCAGAGACCCAGAGGAGTCATGAGCAGGGAGTGAGGGAGGGCTCAGGCCGTGGGTGGAGACAGGGAGACCAGCGGGCGCTGGGAGCGGAGTGTGTGTCGGGGGAGGGTCTGTTTGGAGGCAGGAAGGGGGACTCGGGGCCTCGTGGATGCAGGAGGGCGGAGTGGGAGTGAGGGGAGACAGAGGTGACGGCTCATGGCGCGCACTTTCCTGAGAAGGGGAGCCCTGGGCGAGGGCAAGGGTGGGGAGAGGGCGACAGCCCTGTGGAGGGGTCCGGTGAACTACCAGAACAGAGGCAAAGCTGACCGTCATGGGCCTCCAGATGGCGGGCGACAGAAGCCACAAGCATGGCTGAGTTGTATCTTGTTTGTCACTTACGATTAGATTTGACTGTGTCTGCAAGAGGCCATGGTGTCAGGAGAGTTCATCAAAGGCTAGACTCAAGCTCCGGGAGAGCTAGTGGAGATAACCGTAACACAAGTTCATTTGCAGTCCAGCGGTAGGGGCTGCTCCACCATGGCTGCTCCATGGTCATCTGGGCCCTGCCTCCTTCTCTCTCTCTTTTTTTTTTTTTTTGAGTTGGAGTCTCACTCTGTCGCCCAGACCGGAGTGCAGCGGCCGCTCCCGGCCACCGCAGCCTCGACCTGCTGGGCTCCGGCGATCCTTCCGCCTCAGCCTTCCGAGTAGTCGGAATTACAGGCGTGCGCTACCGCGCCCGGCTGATTTTTTGTAGAGATGAGGGCTCACTGCCCAGGCGGGTCTTGAACCCGCGGGCTCAGGCAGTCCACTCACCTCACCTCCCAAAGGTGGGGCAACTTGGTGAGACCTCATCTCTACAATAAATCAAAAATTAGCCGGGCATGGTGGCGCGCACCTGTAGCTCCAGCTACTTGGAAGGCTGAGGCGGAAGGATCGCCGGAGCCCAGCAGGTCGAGGCTGCGGTGGCCGGGAGCAGCCACTGCACTCCAGTCTGGGCGACAGAGTGAGACTCCAACTCAAAAAAAAAAAAAAAAAAAGAAAGTATTGCCTGGGCCCAGGGCTTGGAGACCAGCCTGGGGAAACTGGCAAGATCTCGTTTTACGATAAATCAAAAAGTTAGCCAGGCATGGTGGCATGTGCCTGTAGTTCCAGCTACTTGGAAGGCTGAGGCGGAAGGATCGCCTGAACCCAGCACCATGCCAGTGCACTCCAGCTTGTGTGAGAGTGAGACTCCAACTGAAAAAAAAAAGAAAGGAACGCATACCTCCTTAAGAGACACCTCGTGGAAGTTGCATTCTACTCACATCTCATTGGCCACACCTCGCTGCAGGGGTAGTCTTGCAGCATCTTAGTCTTTTTTCTTTTACTTTTTTTTAAGATTAGAAAATATAGTTTATTTAAAAAGTAAATTAGAAGCCGGGCTCGGTGGCTCAGCCTGTAATCCCACGCCTTTGGGAGGCCGAGGTGAGTGGATTGCCTGAGCCCGCGGGTTCGAGACCCGCCTGGGCAGGCAAGACCTCATCTCTACAATAAATCAAAAAATTAGCTGGGCGTGGTAGCACGCACCTGTAATTCCGGCTACTTGGAAGGCTGAGGCGAAAGGATCGCCGGAGCCCAGCAGGCCGAGGCTGCGGTGGCCAGGAGCAGCCACTGCACTCCAGTCTGGGTGACAGAGTGGGACTCCAACTCAAAAAAAAAAAAAAAAAAAAAAGACATCATGGTAGCGCATGCCTGTAATTCCGGCTACTCGGAAGGCGGAGGCAGAAGGATCGCTGGAGCCCAGGAGGTCAAGGCTGTGGTGGCCGGAGCGGCCACTGCACTCCAGTCTGGGCGACTGAGTAAGACTCCAACTCAAAATAAATAAATAAATAAAATACATAAAAAAATTAAAAAATAAAAAGTAAATTAGAGGAAAGAGGAGATTCACTTCCCCGAGGAAGGCGGCCAAAGTCTGAAAACATGGAGATGGCCATAGCTCATGGCCAGTCTTTTCCAGGTGACTGTGTGCCAACTGAAAAGTAGAGTCTTATTATTTTATTATTATTTTTTTTAGATTGGAAAATATAGTTTATTTAGAGAGTAAATTGGAGAGAGAGAGAAGGAGAGAGAGAAGAGAGATTCCTCTCCTCAAGGTAAGGGAGGGGGCCGAAGCTTAGGAAAACATGGCAGTCATTGCTCAAAGAACCACATGGCCAGACCAGAGTTTAGCAAAGCAATGGCCAAGAGCCTTATTATTGAAGAAGGGAAGAGTGGAGCTAGAACTTTGGTTCTCATACAGCATTGCCCTTCAAGGGACATTTGTCAATGCCTGGAGATATTTTTGTCACAGCTGGGGGTGTTGCTACCAGCATTTAGTGCTTGGAGGCCAGACATGCTGCTAAAACATTCTACAACGCACAGCACAGCCCCACAAAACATCTGACCCGACATGTCTGTAGAGCTGTGGTTGAGAAACCCTGACCTCAGTGGACAATTTATATAGCCCCTTTGCCACAGTGGGAACAGGGTGTAGGCGAGCGGACTAGTCGCTGTGGACATGCAAAAACACCTGTCCCTGGAAGACCGCAATGTCAGGAGAATCCAGCAGTTGCTCAGATGTAGTCTCTAGGCTTTTTATCAGATTTGCCCCAGCTTTGGAAGGCTTTTGTCCTCATGCAAAAGCAAAGAGGCTTTGTTTGTGTCTGTTTTATTCATTTCTTGATGTGGGACTCTGAAGCACAGAGCCCAGGCTGCAGCTTCAAGGAAGAGGCTTAAGATACAGGCATTTCTTCGCCCCCAGCCACACCCTGGGCTGCTGGTGAGAGAACAAGTCATACTGTCTGGGCAGCCGGGTTCTTGTTCCAGCCTCATCCCTAGCTTACAATGTGACCTGATCAGGATTTCCCCCAGCTTCCTGGCCACAATCCGCAGAGATGCCAGGGCAGCTTTGCTGGCTTTGCCCAAAGAGCTGGGCTGGGCCTTTCTGGGCGGTTTCCACCTCCACTTCCTTTCTGCTGGTGGCCTTAAGTCTGAAGAGAAGCAGGCCAGCCCCAGCTGCCGCCAGTGCTACAGTCCGTAGGGGTGGTGTGGGTGAGACTATGCTGGTCAGTGGGCTGGGGAGGGTGTGAACAGTTCTGTCTCTGGGGAGGGCTGGGGGAGAGGAGTGCCTCAACCATTCGGAACTGTCTGGGGTTCCTGCTACAGGGTCCGCGAAAGTCTCCCCAGGCCAAACTGCCGCCTTCTCTTCTCTGGCTATGTTCCTGAGAGGAACTTGTCTCAGAATCACCCATCGGGCCTAGGCCAGGGTCGGTCCCTGCAGTGAATCTGGGTGAGCTCAGGAAGTGTTAAGTTTCAGTCTTCTTTTTTTTTTTTTTTTTTGAGTTGGAGTCTCACTCAGTCACCCAGACTGGAGTGCAGTGGCCGCTCCCGGCCACCGCAGCCTCGACCTGCTGGGCTCCGGTGATCCTTCCACCTCAGCTTTCTAAGTAGCCAGAACTACAGGCTAATTTTTTGGTTTATTGTAGAGATGAGGTTTTGCCAAGTTGCCCAGGCAGGTCTCGAACCTGCAGGCTCAGGCAATTCACTCACCTCGGCCTCCCAAAGCGTGGGATTACAGGCTGAGCCACCGAGCCCAGCCAAGTTTCTGCCTTCTAACCTGTTTCTGGAGGCCTAGAGGGACCCTGGAGTTCTTCAGCATTTTCTTTTTTTCTTTTGAGATGGAGTCTCACTCTGTTGCCCAGGCTGAAGAGAGTGGCACGCTCATGGTCACCGCAGCCTTGTCTTGCTGGGCTCAGGTGATCCTTCTGCTTCAGCCTTCCAAGTAGCTGGAACTACAGGCACATGCTACCCCGCCCGGCTAATTTTTTGATTTTATTGGAGAGATGAGTTCTTGCCAAGTTGCCTAGGCTGGTCTTGAACCCCTGGGCCCAGGCAATCCTCTTATCTCGGCCTCCCAAAGTGCTGGAATTACAGACTTGAACCACCGCACCTGGTCTCAGCATTTTCAAATATCCAAGTTCTTCAATAAGGACTGAGTGGCAGATTGGATTGGATCAGTGGCACAGACCTTATGGCCCTGTGATCTCTGACAAGTTGCCTAACCTCTGATCCTGTTACCTCATCTATCAAATGAGGTGAATAATGCCCACCTGGGGGGTTTTGAAGATTAAATAGTATCAGGCATGTGCAGCCCCTGGTCGATGTCTGGCTGGCGCTCACGGAGGGTCCTCAGGAAGCAGTAGCTGGCATTATCATTGTGTTACCACGTTGTCTCTTTTTCAGATAGTCCTCCTTAAAGCCACCTCCCTCTGTAACTCTTTTTTTTTGGAGTCAGGGTCTCACTCTGTCCCCAGGCAGGATCACAATGATCACGGCTCGTGGCATCTTTGACCTCCTGGGCTCAAGCGTCCTTCTGCCTCAGCATCCCAAATAGTTGAGACTACAGATGTGCTTCACCATACCCGGCTCATTTTTAAATTTTTTTGTAGAGGTCTCGCTATGTTGCCCAGACTGGTCTTGAACTCCTGGGCTCAAGAAATCTGCCCTCCTATGCCTCCCAAAATGCTGAGATTACAGATGTGAGCCACCCTGGCCAGCCTCTTTGTAACTTTTATCACAGTTTAAGGTGGGAGGGACCTCAGTAACTTGCATTTTGCAGGTGCAGAGCAAGGGAAGGGACTTGCCCAAGGTCACGCGACGGCCACAGGCATCAGCATGCCTGAGTCCACTGCAGCATCCTTCTCCCCACCCTCTTCCACGCAGGAAAATGCGCCTAGTCCTGCCTGTTGCGCTTTGTTGTGAAGAGACCCCGACCTCAGGAAGGCTGTTTTCCTTTTGTCCAGCTCCCTGTCGATGCCTGGAATCAGGAAACAGAGTGATGGGAAATGTCCTGTCTGATGTCTTTCTGCTGGGGGGCAGCAGCCTCACAGGACAGGACATCCTGACATACAGCTGTGGCAGCAGCTTCAGGACTCTGCAGAACATTTAGCGTTCATTAGAGAAGGGTCTGCCGGCGGGCTCGGCGGCTCCGCCTGCCATCCCGCGCCTTGGGAGGCTGAGGCGAGTGGGTGGCCTGAGCCCGCGGGTTCGAGACCGCCTGGGCAGCGAGGCCTCATCTCTGCAGTAAATCAAAAAATCAGCCGGGCGTGGTAGCGCGCGCCTGTAGTCCCAGCTACTCGGAAGGCGGAGGCGGAAGGATCGCCGGAGCCCGGCAGGTCGGGCTGCGATGGCCGGGAGCGGCCGCTGCGCTCCAGTCTGGGCGACAGAGTGAGGCTCCAACTCAAAAAAAAAAGGATCTGCTGGGCACGGTGGCTCACGCCTGTAATCCCAGCACTTTGGGAAGTGGAGACAAGAAGATTGTCTGAGTCCAGGGATTTGAGACCAGCCTGGGCAACTTGTTGAGACCTTGACTCTACTATAGTTCCCGCTACATGGTAAGGCTGAAGCAGAAGGATTGCCTGAGCCCAGTAGGTCAAGGCTGTGGTGGCTGTGAGTGTGCCACTGCACTCCAGCCTGGGCGACAGAGTGAGACTCCAACATAAAAAAAATAATAATAGAAGTTTGACAATAGGCTGGGCATGGTGGCTTATGCCTGCAATTCTAGCACTTTGGGAGGACAAAACAGGAGGATTACCCCAGTGTTTGAGACTAGCCCTTGTCTCTACAAAAAAAATTTTAAAAATCAGCTGGGCGTGGTGGTAAGCACCTTAGTCCTAGAAGGACTGCCTGGGCTTAGGAGGTTGAGGCTGTGGTGAGCCCTGATTGTGCCACTGCATTCCAGCCTGGGCAACAGAGTGAGACTCTGACTCAAAAAAAAAAAAAAATGAGGTCGGGCTTGGTGGCTCAGCCTGTAATCCCAGCACTTTGGGAGACTGAGATGAGTGGATTGCCTGAGTCCGTGGGTTCAAGACCAGCCTGGGCAACTTGGTGAGACCTAGTCTCTACAAAAAAAAAATGTGTCCAGGGAATAGATGAGGACATTGAGTGAGGCTCAGAGGCAGGAGACATCCTTAGCTCATCAGAGTACATCCTTGAATACAGGTCTTTCTACTCCAAACTCCATGTACCCCGATAACTGGGGATTGCCTTGGAGAGCAGACACTGATGGGACAGACACAGAACAGATAGGCTTTCATAAAAAGGCAGAAGGGATGAGAGGGGGCGTTCTGGAGCAGGGGAGTTAGTGGTGGAGCTTGGCTAGAGAGAAGCATGAGTTTCCCGGATGTGACAGTCTGGGCAGGGTGGGCTCTGGGAGTCAGACTGTCGGGCTCTGTCTTGGAGCCTGAAGGCCTGGAGTGGGCTTCTACCTCTCGCTCTGTCTGCCCTCTGGGCTCTTGAGGACTTCCCAGCTCTGCGGCCTCTCTCACCTGATGCTGGCCGGGCACCAAGGGCATCTTGGGAGCCTCTCAGCCCTGACCTTGTCACACAGCTTGTGACTGCGCCTCATGCGAACTCTGATGAGTCAAGAGGGGAAGCAGGCCCCAAGGGCTTCCGGGGATTCCCAGGATGCAGGTCGTTCAGGCCTCGGGGGAGGGGGAGCTGGGTTCTGCTGGGAAGCCACCCACCCGCCTCTCAGGGTCCAGGCCAGGCAAAATAACCTCCAACCTGACGTGATTTCTCCCGGGCCAAGTGGCAGCCGAGAGGCATCAGGGGCACCAAAGCCATTAACTGTGGAGAAAAGCCTGGCCTGGCGACAAGCAGGCTGTGGGTGTCCTTGGAAGACCGAGCAGCGGAACCACAGCAGGAGCCCCAGGCCCTGGGCCCAGAGACCTCCCTTTCTGGAGAGCCGCTGCCTGCTGGGTGCTTCATTTGCTTGCACATTTAATCAGATTCTGAAAACTGCGGTTGAGACAGTTGCATACACATGCATAAAATTAAAGGTTGTACTAGGCCAGGAGTTCTTAACCTGAAGTCCATGGGGCCCCTAAAGATTAAAGGCTAGAATCTGAGGAGTCTAAACATTTTGGGGGAAAAATACGTCTTTGTTTTCACTAACTTCTACCTGAATTTTTTCATTCTCTTCAATGATGAATGCAGGAAATCCACCAGAGCAGTATTAGCAGAACTTGTGAGATGTCACTCACAGAATTACAGATATATTCGAATTACACGACAGTCTTTGATGCTATTTCAAAACATGTTTTACTTTCATCACTTTTTCAAAATTACAGTAATTAGACCTATTGCTAGATCTTGATATATCATGCATTAATCAGGAAGCACTGTCTAATACTAGGTCAAAATTTGTTTTGTAAAAATTGTTTGATGGCTGCTTTTTAATATAATTCATTTTCTTTGTATGCCTATGCTATTTGTTTTGTTTTGTTTTGTTTTGAGTTGGAGTCTCACTCTGTCACCCAGACTGGAGTGCAGTGGCTGCTCCCGGCCACCGCAGCCTCGACCTGCTGGGCTCCGGTGATCCTTCCGCCTCAGCCTTCCAAGTAGCTGGAGCTACAGGCGCACACTACCACACCCGGCTAATTTTTTGATTTGTTGTAGAGATGAGGTCTCGCTAATTTGCCCAGGCGGGTCTTGAACCTGCAGGCTCAGGCAATCCACTCACCTAAGCCTCCCAAAGCTGCGGGATTACAGGCTGAGCCACGGAGCCCGGCTCTGGACTTCTTTTTCAGTGGTGAACTCACCACAAGATTGGGAGAAATAATACAGGTTCAGAATCAGACCGTTTTGGGATTGAATCGTGGGTCCTCCATGCCCTACATTTGGCCTTGAGAAGGATGGTCCACTTCTTTGAGACTCAGTGTATCATCTGTTTAATGGAGAGAATAACAGGGCCTACTCCTGAAGTTGTTGTGAAGATTAAATAAAATCTTATGTGAAGAGTATGTAGCCCATCAGCCAGGCACGGTGGCTCATACCTGTAATCCCAGCGCTTTGGGAGGTGGAGGCGAAAGGATTGCCTTGAGCCCAGGGGTTTGAGACCAGCCTGGGCAACATGGCGAGACTATGTCTCTACAATAAATAAAAAACTAGCCAGGCATGGTGTACATGCCTGTGGTTCCAGCTGCTTGGAAGGCTGAAGTGGAAGGATCATCTGGGTCCAGCAGGTTGAGGCTGCGGTAGCCGTGAGCATGCCACTGCACTCCAGCCTGGGCGACAGAGTGAGACTCTGACTCAAACAAAACAAAACAAAACAAAAAATATGCACCCCAGAGCTTTGGGAAGAAATGCCTAAAACATTTTATGCACGAATGCAATCATAGTTGTTTAAGCTCCAGAGCCTACCGAGGGAGGGGCAGGCAGACCCAGGGCTGGTGTGGTCGGAGGCGGAAGGAAATGGAGCCCCCAGCCCTTCCCCACCAGAGGTCTTCCTACTGGCAGGAAAGCTGCTGCCCCCGCAGGGCCTCCCGGCGTCAGGCCCTGGAGCGGCGCACTTGACTTGCCCATGGCCTGCCCCTCTGGGGCTGACCCCAGACTGCAGGGTCAGCCGAGCAGGCCCTGGCTGGGCTCCGAGTCCTCCCTCGGCCCCCGGACCCAGGAGGCTGACTGGCCGCCCAGCTGAGGCTGGGCTGCACGGAACAGGCTCCCCAGGCCAGGCCTGGAAGCCCGCGTGGGAGGGCCCTGGAGGGGAGCGTCCTTCTCAGGCAGCCCAGAGTCTCCGGCTGAGGGTGCGTCCTCAGACAATGAGCAAGGCTGAAACCGAACCAGACAGAGAGTAGGAACCAAGCCCCAAGACTAGGAGCCGAAACTCCAGAGAGGAAGCCCACACAGCCCGCGCAGGCCGAGTGGGCGCCTCCTCACCGTCTCAGAGCTGACTCCCGTGACTCACACCCAGCCCCCCAGGCCTGCCCTGCCGCCTGCCTCCCTCCCTAGAAGCCACAACTGGCCTTGCTCTCTCCAGGTCCCAGCCCGCCCCAGCCACGGGACCCAGAGCTGTACAGCCAGAGGGACACCCCGGAGTCACCCCATGTTTGCCGACTGTGGTGGCCAGATGAGAGGCCCATGTTCACTGCCTCTGACCACGGGGGTCTCAGGCACTACTTCTTTTTTTTTTTTTTTTGAGTTGGAGTCTCACTCTGTCGCCCAGACTGGAGTGCAGTGGCCGCTCCCGGCCACCGCAGCCTCGACCTGCTGGGCTCCGGCGATCCTTCCGCCTCAGCCTTCCAGTAGCTGGAATTACAGGCATGCACTACCATGCCCGGATGATTTTTTGATTTATTGTAGAGATGAGGTCTCGCCAAATTGCTCAGGCGAGTCTCAAACCCGCGGGCTCAGGTAATCCACTCACCTCAGCCTCCCAAGGCGTGGGATTACAGGCTGAGCCACCGAGCCCAGCTTCGAATTTTTTGATTTATTGTAGAGATGAGGTCTCACCAAATCGCCCAGGCTTGTCTTGAACGCTGGGCTGAGGCAATCAGTGCTGGGATTGCAGGCGTGAGCTCCTGTGCCCAGCCAAATCAACTCCTTTTTAAACTTAGTCTGGTCACAGGTACATCTGTGAGATTATGACTTTTTTTTTCTTTTTTTTTTGAATTAGAGTCTCACTCGGTCGCCCAGACTGGAGTGCAGTGGCTGCTTCTGGCAACCGCAGCCTCAACCTAGCTGGGCTCCGGCGATCCTTCCGCCTCAGCCTTCCAAGGCGCGCGCTACCACGCCCGGCTAATTTTTTGATTTATTGTAGAGATGAGGTCTCGTCAAGTTGCCCAGGCGGGTCTCGAACCCGCGGGCTCAGGCAATTCACTCACCTCGGTCTCCAAAGGCGCGGGATTACAGGCTGAGCCACCGAGCCCGGCGAGATTATGAATTTGATGAGCTGATTTCTGTTTTCCTGACTTACATTTGGATCAACATCTTGTTATAATAATAATAATGATAATAATAATAAAAACCCAACTCACTTATATGTCATCTAAACTCTGCCTTGTGAAATATATATATTTTGAGTTGGAGTTTCACTCTGTTGTCCAGGCTGGAGTGCAGTGACACACTCATGGCCACCACAGCCTTGACTTGCTGGCCTCAGCCTTCCAAGTAGCTGGAACTACAGGTTGATGCCTCCATACCCAGCTAATTTTTCTTGATTTATTGTAGAGATGAAGTCTCATCAAGTTTCCCAGGCTGGTCTCAAATCCCTGGGCTCAGGCAATTCTCACCTTGGCCTCCCAAAGTACTGGGAATATAGGCATCAGCCACTGCGCCTGGCCTAAAAACGTTTTTTTTGAGAGACAGGGTCTTGCTCTGTCACCCAGGCTGGAATGCTGTGGCATGATCATAGCTCACTGAAGCCTCCAGCTCCTGGGCTCAAGAAATCCTCCCATCTCAGCCTCCCAAATAGCTAGGATTACAGGCATGTGCCACCATACTCAGCTTACTTTTTCATTTTGTGTAACAATGAGGTCTCACTATGCTGCCCAGGGTGGTCTTGAACTCCTGACCTCAAGTGATCCACCCACTTTGGCCTCCCAAAGCGCTGGGATTATAGGTTTAAGCCACTCCACCCAGCCAACTTTTAAATTTTTTTTTTTTTGAGTTGGCGTCTCACTCGGTCGCCCACACTGGAGTGCAGTGGCTGCTCCCGGCCACTGCAGCCTCGCCTGCTGGGCTCCGACGATCCTTCTGCCTCAGCCTTCCAAGTAGCCGGAATTACAGGTGGGCGTTACCACGCCTGGCTGATTTTTTGATTTATTGTAGAGATGAGGTCTCGCTGCCCAGGCGGGTCTCGAACCCGCGAGCTCAGGCAATCTACTCACCTCAGCCTCCCAAAGGCGCGGGATTACAGGCTGAGCCACCGAGCCCAGCTTAAATTTTTTAAAAAGATAAAGTCTGTCCAAGAGTTGGCCTTGGACTCTTGAGCTCAAGTAATCCTCCTACCTCGGCCTCCCAGGTAGCTGATAGGTGTACACCACCATGTCCAGCCCTGTGTTTTTTTTTTGTTTTTGAGTTGGAGTCTCACTCTGTCACCCAGACTGGAGTGCAGTGACCGCTCCCGGCCACTGCAGCCTCGACCTACTGGGCTCTGGTGATCATTCCGCCTCAGCCTTCCAAGTAGCTGGAATTACAGGCATGCGCTACCAAGCCTGGCTGATTTTTTTTTGATTTATTGTAGAGATGAGGTCTCGCTGCCCAGGCGGGTCTCGAACCCGCGGGCTCAGGCAATCCATTCACCTCAGCCTCCCAAAGGCACGGGATTACAGGCTGAGCCACCGAGCCCAGCTCAGCCCTGTGTTTTAAAATTCATCTTGTGGGCTTCTGCACTAGACTGGAGTCCAGTCTCTTTCTTTCTCTCTCTCTCTCTTTCTCTCTTTCTTCTTCCCTCCAATCGCCGACACCGTCTCTACCTTTGGGGTACCCTGAACCCGGCTGGAGCTGGTCTCCGGCAATGAGAAAAATAAATAAATAAATAAATATAAAATAAAATAAAATTCATCTTCTGATGCATGTTGGGAAAGTGTTTAGTGGAGAGAATAAAGATTTTGAGGGTCATCCTACACAGGTCCCCCTACTTTCTTGCTGCTTTGCCTTAGGAAAGTCATTTGCCTCTCTGGGCTTCAGTTTCTTCTTCTAGAAAACGGGGTCCTCTTGCCCACAGCTGTGGTGGTAATGGGAGTGAGCACTGAGGGTGGGGCCTGGCCATCTATGCCTTTCCTCCTCCTGAAGGCCCCTGCCCCCATCCCGGCAGAATATCAGCCTGGAAGCCTGTTCTCTCCAGCTCTCTCTCCAAGCACAGGGAGTCAATTGCATTCCAGGGTATCCTACTCTAAAGACATGCTGGGAGGAAGTGAGCGTTCCTTTGCTACCTGTCCCGGGGGCTACCCATCTCAAGGGTTGGTTCTTCCTGGCAGCCAGTCTAGGCCCTCCTACGATAATGTCGATAATGTCGGTTCAAGTGCTGGTGTTTTATCTTCAGTGCACATGGGGGTTGGCTAGAGACACTTCTCGCAGGGGCAACCTGGTGATGTGGAAAGGCTTGCGGAAAGCCGGATTCATTCAGTCTTGGCCTGGTCACTGTCTCTCTGCATGTCGTGGAGCAGGTCGCTACTTCTCTCTGGGGGTGGGCGTGCTCATCTGTCAAACGAGGGGGCTGGCTCTGCCATGACCCCAGCCCTCTTCCCCACTGTCTCGCTCCCACTGCCGGCGAGATGGGCGAGATGGGCGAATGCAGCAAGGGCTCCTGCCTTTTCCCTGTCGAGCAACTCGTTTGTGTTTCTCTTCTGGCCAGGACATGGAAACTGGGAGGGAGCAGAGCAGCGTGGGACAGCAGGAGAGGACGTTGCTGATGACGTTGGGAGTCTGGCTGCCGTAAGCCCTTCCTCACTGGAAACTCTCTCCCTGTCCACGCCCTCAGACAACTTCAAGGAAGGGTCTCGGTGCTTCCAAAAATGGTCTGGGGAGGGTTAGGCCAGCAAGGGCTTGGTGACCTGCCCCTGTCTCCCTCCGGAGAGTGTGCCTTGGATACTCATCGGAGTCTTTGAAGAAGAGGTAGGTCAGAGGTTCTGGGGTCTAGTCTCCCGTCTGGCTTTTACAGGAAGGAAAACTGAGGCCCAGAGAGGTCTGGTGACTTGTTTGGGTCATGCAGTGACTTGGCAGCACAGTGGGATGTGAACTTGGAGTCCTGAGCGTGCAGTTCTGATCTCTGCTCCCAGTACTGCTCAGGGAAAACGTCCTTTCTCTGGCCTTCCCACCTCTCCTCCCCCAGTTCCGATGATCCTGTCAGGGAGATCTGGGGCTGCTCTAGAAAGTGCTCTATTGAGTCTTAACAGGAAGTGTGGACTTTTTCACTCTGCGTCTGCAACCACAGCAGCTCCATATACACGCTTATGCACTGTTATGGCTTGAATGTTTGTCCCTCTGAAGCTTATGTTGAAAAATAATCCTCACGCCTGTAATCCCAGCACTTTGGGAGGCAGAGGCGAGAGGATTGCCTGAGCCCAGGGATTCAAGACCAGCCTGGGCAACATGGCAAGACCTCGTCTCTACAATAAATCAAAAAATTAGCCAGGTGTGGTGGCATGCACCTGGTTCCAGCTACTTGGAAGGCTGAGGTGGATGGATCAACTGAGCCCAGCAGGTCGAGGCTGTGGTGGCCCTGAGTATGCCATTGCACTCCAGCCTGGGTGACAGAGGTAGACTTCAAGTCAAAAGAAAACGAATCCCCAAAGTGACAGTATTGAACGATCAGGCCTTTGAGAGGTGACTGGGTCATGAAGGCTCTGCTCTCATGAATGGACTAATTTGTTCGTGGATTCATGGATTAATGGGTGAGTGGATTAATGATCATCACGGGAATGGTACTGTTGGGTTTCCAAGAAGAGGAGGAGAGATCTGAACTGGCCTGCTCAGTCCCCTTTCCATGTGACGCCCTTCGTGGCCTTGGGACTCTGCACATCCCCACCAGCAAGAAAGCCCTCATGAGACATGGCTACTCCATCTTGGATTTAGCTTCCATAATTGTAAGAAATAATTCCTTTTCTTTTTTTTCTGAGTCGAGGTCTCACTCTGTCACCAAGGCTGGAGGGCAGTGGCACGTTCAGGGCTGCTTCAACCTCGATCTGCCGGGCTCAGGTGATCCTTCTGCCTCAGCCTTCCAAGTAGTTGGAACTACAGGCACATGCCACCACACCTGGCTAATTTTTCTTGATTTATTGTAGAAATGAGGTCTCGCCAAGTAGCCCAGGCTGGTCTTGAACCTGTGGGCTCAGGCAGTCCTCTCGCTTTGGCCTCCCAAAGTGCTGGGATTATAGGCCTGAGCCACTGCTCCCAGCCTAACTTCTTTTCTTGATCAATCACCCAGTTTCAGGTATTCTGTTATAAGCAACAGAAAACGGGCTTACACACACACACACACACACACACACACACACACACACACTCACACATCCCAAATTTGCACACAGTTGCGTGCACACACAGAGCCACCTGCCCGTACTCCTAGGTATTCAGGTACCTGGCGGGTGACACACCCGCACCTGCCCATACTCCTGGGTGTTCAGGCACCCGGAGGGCGACACACCTGTCTACTTCTCTCAGGTGCCTGGAAAGGCCCGTTTGGAGGCTCTCAGCATGTGCCCTCTGACCCACCTTCCATTTCGATAGCAGAGGGTGGGTTTGGAGGGAGGAGGTGAGATCATGAGACCAAGCAAGGGTCTCTTCTATGACTTGTACCTCAGGGGTTCAGTGAGCAGCAAAGGCCCGCATGCCTCAGGCTGGGCCCCATGACAGAGGCCCATCAGTCCTGAGTCTGGATGGTCTGACTGGTCCAGCAGGGAAGGCTGACAGGGAAACCACCAGTTTGTCAGTGGGCCCCAGTGAGGGCCACTCAGGATGGGGCGAAGGAAAACGGACACTTGTAGGTCACTCTGCACCAGGCACTGTGTTGGGCTCTGTCTCAGGGTTACCTCATTTGAGCCTCACAATACCCTGATAAGGGAGGCTGACATTTACACTTTGCAGCTGGATAAATGGGGCTTCAGAGGGGTTAACTGACTTGCCACTTCAGCCCAACAGGTAAACGACAAAGCCTAGATTTGAACCCTGGGTCTGTCTGGCTGAGAGTTCAAGGTCCTGGTCCCACAGACACACCTTTCTTTTTTTTTTATTTTTTGAGTTGGAGTCTCACTCTGTTGCCCAGACTGGAGTGCAGTGGCCGCTCCCGGCCACCGCAGCCTCGACCTGCTGGGCTCCGGTGATCCTTCTGCCTCAGCCTTCCAAGTAGCCAGAATTACAGGCATGCGCTACCACACCCCAGCTGATTTTTTTATTTATTGTAGAGATGAGGTCTCACTGCCCAGATGGGTCTCAAACCCGTGGGCTCAGGCAATCCACTCACCTCGGCCTCCCAAAGGCACGGGATTACAGGCTGAACCACCGAGCCCAGCAACACACCTTTCTTTCTGCCAGAGTAGCAGATCCAAGTAGCAGCAGCACCTTGCACAGCTATAAAATGCCACAGAAAATCTCACAGAGAAAATACAGTAAGTCCCCTATATACAAACCTTCAAGTTGAAAACTTTCAAAGATGCGAACGTGTGGTTTTTATGTATTGTGTCTCTCTACCAGGTGGCAATATAGCCTGTTAAGCACACCCAGCACCGTATAGACAATTGTGTTAGTTGGGTACCTAGGCTAATTTTGTTGGACTGACAACAAACTGGACTTGCAAACACTCTCTTGGAATGCAGCTTGTTTGTATGTTGGGGACTTACTGTAAAAGAACAACAACATTACTGGGAGACCAGGTGGGAGTGAGGGAAGCTTCATGGACTCATTGGCATTTAAAGCTGCTTTAGGAATGATTGAGTTTTTACTAGCGAGAAAAGAGCAGAGAGGACAGGGAGGGGCCTTCCTAGCCAAGGGAACCACGTGAGCAAAGGCAGTGCAAGTGAGAAGCAGGGCAGGGCAAGGTGATGCCAGGGTGGAGATCGTCGGCCAGAACTCTGGGGTGAGGCTGGGGAATGGGTGTGCAGGCCAGAGAAGCTGGGAGGACCCGGGGTTGCGCCCCAGTGGCTCATCTGACTCCAGCATGCAGGGTGGTGGCGTGTGGTCCAAGGAGGAGCTGTGACAGGTGCCAGGTGCCCGGGCAGAGGCCATGGGCTAGAAGCAGGCCTGCAGCAGCGGGTGGGAGAGGAGGAGGGGGGGACGAGAGCCGGCCGGAGATGGACAGCGGCTCTCGAGAACTTCAGGTTTCAGGTCAGGTGGGGATGATCAGGCAAGCCACTAGGCGGGGGCTTCTGAGACTACCAGTGCCCCCCTCTACCCCAGCCCTGGCCCTGGGGTCAGGGGGAGGCCCCAGAGAATGTCTCGCCCGCACCCCAGACTCCCCGCTGTTTCCAGGTTCTGCCTACATCACCCACCCCCACCTGCCGGCTGGGTAGGGCTTTTTCCTTCTCCAGTTAAGTGGCAGTGCTCCACATTGCTCTGCAGAGCTGGAGGAACAGCACTGGCTGCTCCCTGTGAGCACAGACACCGGCTTCGCTGGCAGTGAGTGAGGGTCCCGGTGCCTCTGAAGCCAGAGGCGACTGCGGTGGTTCCTGCCTTTACTGACTGCCACATTGGCTCTGCGTGGCCACTGCCTCAGCACAGAGTCTGACCGTGCCGTCAGGCCCAGCCTAGCCAAATGCCCTGCTTTAGCAACAAGAGAGGCTGGGAGGGTGAGGATCTGCCATATTTGGTCTTGGAAGTGGAAGCCGAATTCTTCCTCATGAGTGGAGAATTCCCCACACATGGGAAGGGATTTCAGATTCTGGGCAGCCAAGACAAATGACAGATGTCACCAGGCATGGTGGCTTATGCCTGTGATCCTGCTACCCAGGGTTCTGTGGCAGTAGGGCTGCCTGCGGCCAGGAGTTTGAGACCAGCCTGGGCAACTCAGACTCCATCTCCAAACAAACAAACAAAGCTCAGGCAGGAAGAATCATTTTCGCCACTAGGGAGGGGCTTCTGAGACTACTAGTGCCAGCTCCACCCCAACCCTGGCCTTTGGGCACAAGCAACCAACAAAAAACCCCAACAAACAAAAAACTCCCTAAAAACAAATGACAAATGTCCGCATCTACCTTATGGGAATATGGGTGAGACACACATGATAGAACCCACATGTAAAAGTGCTTAGTGGCCGGGCTCAGTGGCTCAGCCTGTAATCCCAGTGCTTGGGAGGCCGAGGTGAGTGGATTGCCTGAGCCCGCGGGTTTGAGACCCACCTGGGCAACTTGGTGAGTCCTCATCTCTACAATAAATCAAAAATCAGCTGGGCGTGGTAGCGCGCGCCTGTAATTCCGGCTGCTCGGAAGGCTTGAGGCGGAAGGATCGCCGGAGCCCAGCAGGTCGAGGCTGCGGTGATCGGGATCGGCCACTGCACTCCAGTCTGAGCGATGGAGTGAGACTCCAACTCAAAAAAAAAAAAAAGTGCTTAGCAGAAGGCCGGGTGCAGTGGCTCATGCCTATAATTCCAGCACTTTGGGAGGCTGAGGTGAGAGGACTGCGTGAGCCCACGGGTTCGAGACCAGCAACTTGGCGGGACCTCATCTCTACAATAAATCAAAAAACTGGCCGGGCGTGATGGCGCATGCCTGTAGTTCCAGCTACTTGGAAGGCTGAGGTGGAAGGATCGCCGGAGCCCAGCAGGCCAACTCAAAAAAAAAAAAAAGTGTTTAGCAGAGCCCCTACTATACAGAAAGTGCTCAGCACATGTTAACTCTCATTCTGCCAAACTGTAAGCTTCATGAGAGCGGGAAGTGGGCTGTGTTTGCTCCCTAGTGTGTCCCCAGTGCCTGGTAGGCTGCCTGGCACTGGGAAATAGCTTGACAAGCATTTGCTGCACGGATGTCCTGCTGCTCACAGCTGTGCTCCGTCCAGCCTTCACTCCTCGGCCTCGTCTTGGTGCCCTCGCTGCGGCCACAGCACTTTCCAAGGAGGAGGCACACGGTGGTGCAGGAAGAACACTGAGGGAGGCGGCACACCCACACCTCAGCTCTACCGCGAGCGCATGCACTGTGCTCTTAGGCAAGTCCTCTCCCCTCTCCCCTCTCCCGGCCTGGGTTTCTGCACCTGCATGGGTGCGGTCGCCTCAGCTGCCTCCATCTGGGGTGTGAGAGCCAAGTGAGAAAATGTGAGAAGCTGGCTGCACTGCAGCAGACTGCTGTCAGCAGCAAAGCCGGGAAGGAAGTGACTGAGTAGGCAGCTGCTGAGAAGTGTTGAGACCCCACCCCAGAGGAGCCACTTTTGAAGGGGGCCCAGGGGAATGCAAACGGGGAGATGGCCTTCCTCCTCCTTCCGTGGAAAGCGCTGTGTTCATGTACTGTATCTGTGAACCGAAGCTATTTTTATGTAGTACGACTGTGATGATGACAGGGCCTTTCCTGAAGGGGAAGGGTGGGGAGGAGACCTGAGTCACCAGCGGGGCAGCCGGACCGCACAGGCTGACGCAAGACTGTGTGTGGAAATCAGGCCTATGCCCCCAAAGGATGCCTGACCCGGGCCTTCCCTGGGCAGAGGCCTCCAAGAGGGGCATGGGGCCTGCAGGCTGCTCCAGGAGTAGTCATGGGTTTAGGTCAGTGCTTGGGCTTGTCGTCCTAGCACTTTGAGAGGCAGAGGCGAGAGGATTGACCGAGCCCACAGGTTGGAGACCAGCCCGAGCAACTTGGTGAGACCTCGGCTCTACAGTAAATCAAAAAAGTAGGCAGGCGTGGTGGCGCACACCTGCAGTTCCAGCTACTTGGAAGGGTGAAGTGGAAGGATTGCCTGAGCCTCAATGTAATCATTGTTGACCTTGCAATCAGCTGGCCCTTGGAACAGACCTGGAGCACAGGCTAGAGAGGGTGGCTGGTACACCCGACTTCCTGTGGGGTTGGCTGAATGGGATGATTGGGCAAGGATTGCGTGGCACCTGCTGTATTCAGAGGCCTTCTATGTCCCCATTTTATCGAATTCTTCCTGCCCTCTAAGTAGAGACCTCCATTTTCTTTTCTTTTTTCTTTTTTTGAATTGGAGTCTTACTTTGTTGCCCAAGCTGGAGTGCAGTGGCATGCTCACGGCCACCACAGCCTCGACCTGCTGGGCTCACTTCCACTTTAGCCTTCCAAGAAGCTGGAATCACAGGTGTGTGCTGCCACACTTGGCTAATTTTTTGATTTACTGTAGAGATGAGGTCTTGCCAGGTTGGTCTCGAACCCGTGGGCTCTGGCAATACTCTTGCCTCTGCCTCTCAAAGTGTTGGGATTGCAGGCGTGAGCCGCCGCCCCTGGTCTAGAGAGGCTTTTTAATGAACTCCAGGCAAGATGAATGCATTTCACTGATGACTTATCAGAAACTATATCAGAAAAGTGGCCATTCTTGAACAAGCAAGAATTCCAATTTAGAATGGCCATACTTTCTTTTTTTTTTTTTTGAGTTGGAGTCTCACTCTGTCACCCAGGCTGGAGTGTAGTGGCATGCTCACATCCACCACAGTTTCAACCCCACTGGGCCTGGGCAATCCTTCTGCCTCAGTCTTCAAGTAGCTGAACCACAGTCATGCGCCATGATGCCCAGCTAATTTTTTGATTTATTGTGGAGATGAGGTCTCGCCATGTTGCCCAGATTGGTCTTGAACCCATGGGCTCAGGCAATCCTCTCGCCTTGGCCTCCCAAAGTGCTGGGATTACAAGCGTGAGCCACCGCACCAAGTGAGACCCCGTTTTCTAGATCAGACTCTGTGAGGGTATGTGACTGACTCGAGCTCCACTGGACTCCCGACTGAACTGTGAGTCCTGGATGGAGAAAGCCAACAGGAAAGTGATTATTTTCTTTACTGGAAGGACAGGGAAAACCTTCCGGGAGAAGGTGACATTTGAGCTGTGTCCTAAACAATAAGCAGGATTTGGCTCCCTTGAGCTATGTGGAAGAGGAAGCCATGTGACTCGGAGGGGATATGCACGGGCAAAGGCAGGGAGCTGTGACACTGCATGGCCTGTTTGGGGGTTGTCAGGGCACTCAAGGTGGGGAGGGGCAGGGGATAGGGCTCTGGCTGTGGGGGGCAGAGAAGGGAGGGCCTTGCCTGCCAAGCTAAGGGGTTTGGGCTCTTTGGGGTTCCCATGGAGCTGGGCAGGCCCTGGACGTCCTCCCAGAGTTGTGGTCTTGCAGATGCAGAGGAGGGATGCCCTCGGGGAGAGAGGCGGGAGGGGGGAAGGGGAGGTGGAACGGGTGCCTGTCAGGCCCACAGGAAACCTGGTAGACTTCCTGCCTTGGAGGCTGGGCTCAAGCAGTGGCTGCTGGTCCGCAGGCTCCAGCCGAGGTTCCAAGGGCCCAGCTCGCCTGAACAGACCTGGAGTAGAGGACCTTTTCCCTCCACGCTTCTCTTTTGCCTGCAGTGTTCACGCCCATCCTCACAGCCACCTGCAAAGCCCCCACTCACGGGGGGGGGTTGGGGGGCGGAAACTGAGCCTTAGAGCAGTTGGAGGACCTGCCCCAGGTCGTACAGCCCCTCTGGGCCACTTCATGGCGTTTCCACCACCATTCTCCACGGCAGAGTCCTCTCTGAGGCCTGTTTCTAGTCAGGGGAAATGGCAACCCACAACCTCCTTCCTTCAGAGCGTCGGGGACCCTGAGGCCCAAAAGCAGCTGTGATCGTCTGCCTCCAGGCGCCGTCAGCCCAGACTCGGGTGTCGGATCTCAGTGGTCGTTTTGGTCAGTCTGTGCAGTACAGATGGGGAAACCAAGGCCCAGAAAGTGAGGGAGTCGTTTGGGACCCCACAAATGGCCCTAAATGTGATCGGTCAGCCTCTTTTGAGGCAGAGTCTCTCACTGGGGCCCTGGCCCAGCTGGGAAGTTGAGTGGAGAGGGAGAAGGGGGCTGCGGCACAGGGCCGGGGCTGAGCTGGGCTGTGGAGCCAGGCTGGGCACGGGGCTTTGAGGCGATCAGAGCCAAAGGGCACGCAGCCCCTCATCCCACTCGGAGAGCTTCCGACTGTTCCTGCTCAGGACGCTTCACTGCCACCCGCCTGAAAGTGTGCTGGCAATGATGTGCATCTTGGAGCCGTCGAGGGGGACGGGCGTCTTCTCGAGTTGTGCGTGCCCAGTTTGCACAACTGGGAGTGGTCACCCGGCCCTGAAAATGGAGTGCAGTCCCTGGCCACTCCTTCCCCGCCTCCCGTTTCCATTCCTTCCCCTCCACGGGGGGTGGGGGGCCGTGGGGGCATTTCCCACCAGGGTGGGAGAAGGAAAGGAGGAGGCACGGGAGGAGGCGGGGGAGTGTGGTGGGCCGCAGAGGGAAAGGGGAGGACTCGTTTCTGCTCTCAGAAACCGAAACCAAAAGTCCTGGCAGGAACTCGGTGAAAGCAGGTCTGCAGCAAGACTCTGGGGGGACAGAACCGCCACATCTGAGGGCAGCAGCCCTGGCCAGAGACACCCTGGCTGCAACCTTGGTGTCACCTAGACCAGGCCTTGCCTTCAAGCTGACAAGACGCGGGCGAGACGAGAGTCTGTGTGCTCTTTGAGGATTCAGAGAGCCCCTTCAGACCTCTCGGTGTCCAGCACTGGTGTGAGGATTATTGCTGGAGAGGCCGGGGGCACTCACTCAAAGCCACCGTCGTCTGATAGCCCGAGAGTGGGCGGCCCTTTCCCTTGGCCATCATGGGTGTCTGTGTCGATGTGCACACACCCGTGAGGCTGGGGGCAGCCGGCAACTGTGTGCCCGGCATAATAGGAACTCTATTTCCCCAAGTCAACCCCAGGACATGTGGAGTAACATAGAATTTTGTGACCATCTGGCTGCAAGAGGTCATTCAGGTGCCACGACACTGGACTCTTTGTGGGAACTTGATACTGTATTACAACAATGGAAGAGATTTATTTTGATTTTTTAAGAGACAGGGTCAGCCGGGCGTGGTGGCTCATGCCTGTAATCCCAGCACTTTGGGAGGCAGAGGCGAGGCGAGAAGATCGCCTGAGCCCGAGGGTTCGCGACCCGCCTGGGTAACTTGGTGAGACCTCATCTCTACAACAAATAAAAAATTAGCTGGGAGTGGTGGTGCACACTGGTAGTCCCAGCTACTTGGAGGGCTGAGGTGGAAGGATCACCGGAGCCCAGCAGGTCGAGGTTGTGGTGTCCATGAGCATGCCTCTGGACTCCAGCCTGGGCGACAGAGTGAGATTTTGACTCAAAAAAAAGAGAAGAGACCGGGCCTGACTGTGTCACCTAGGCTGCAGTGCAGTGGCATGATCAGGGCTCACGGCAGCCTTGAACTCCTTAACTCAAGCCGCCCACATGCTGTGGCCTCCCAAGTAGCCGAGACCCGTGTAGTTGGGACTGTGGGCGCTGGCCACTGTGCCTGGCTGGAACAGTGTCTGAAACTTGGACTTGCCTTTACAGATTCAGACTGTGTGGTCACCATTTCTTGGGACCTTCAGGATTCAAAGTACCAATTGCGTCCTGAGAACAGATATTGTATGCTGAGAACACAGATGCCACCTCTCCCTGGAGACTTGCTGGATCCTCTCTTCAGCGATACACGCTGCTCTGTCTCCCAGCTCTACGGGCGGCTCCTTGGGGGCTGAGGCTGTGTTCAGTTCCTCCTTTTTTTTTTTTGAGTTGGAGTCTCACTCTGTCGCCCAGGCTGGAGTGCTGTGGCCGCTCCTGGCCACCGCAGCCTCGACCTGCTGGGCTCCAGTGATCCTGCTGCCCCAGGCCTCCAAGTACCCGGAACTACAGACGTGCGCTACCATGCCCGGCTGATTTTTGATTTGTTGTAGAGATGAGGTCTCATCAAGTTGCCCAGGTGGGTCTCGAACCAATCCACTCACCTCAGCCTCCCAAAGCGCTGGGATTACAGGCTGAGCCACCGAGCCCGGCTCAGTTCTCCTTTTATCTCCCGTCATGACAGGGGTCTTCTCTCCCATCAGGGGTCCTCAGAGAATGTGAGTTCCTGAGCTTCTCCATTCACCCCTCGTAGGCTGACACACTTGTGCTTGCTGGTCCCACAGGGAAGGACGGGAGCACACGCAGGGGAGGGTGAATGTGGGGGCCTGGTTCCACTGTTCCCAACCCTGAGGCCTGGGATAAGTTATGCTGCTGCTGAGTCTCAGTTTCATCCCCAAAGATGGGGATGATTCCGATGGTTGACTGTGTGCCAGGCACTGTGTTACGTGTATTGCATGCAGTTGTTGATTCAGAAAGTCCTTCCTGGAGCCTAAAGTGTTAGGGACGCCACGATGTCAGATGAGGCCAGGGAGGCTTGGCGAAGTTAGGTGACCAGCCCAGGTACTGTCAAGTCCTGTGAGGTGAGTGGCAGAACTTATACCCCAGAGCCCACTCTTATAGCCAGCCCTCCATACTGCACGGGCCCAGCAGGTCCAAGAGGCCAGGCCAGCGGCAAGCTAAGCACACAGTCACCTTGAGGAAGATGCTCTGGGGTAGTGCGGTCATTTGTGGGAGCCAGGCCTGGCTGATCCAGAAGGAGCTCGCAGCCTGAGTTCAGGGTCTTGGACAGTGAGAGTCCAGGCCAGGGGCCCCACACAGAAAGCTGTGGGAAGACCCTCCAAACCGAGACTCTGGAAGACCGTTCCCGAAGGAGGAGGAAAGGGCTGCCGAGGGCCCTGAGGAAGGGGCTTGGGCCCCCCCGAGTGGGTTCTTCACTCGTGGCCTCAGCTATCCATCAAAAGGGCTGGAGCTTGAGAGAAAGCCAGCCAGCCAAGGCATGGTAGAGGAAGCCGGTCACCTGCAGGTCCACTGACCCGCGGAAGCCGGGCTGAAGGGCATGGGTCGGGGAGTGTCCTGGCACACAGGTCGCTGAGAGGGGGACAGTCAACTTGCTGGGGCTGCCTCTGAGGATCAGGCACAGCCTCCTGTCCCAGCGCCCCAGGGGCTGCATCCACCCCCCCACCTGGACAGGGACCAGCAGGCAGAGGGCCCACGAAGGGGCTTCGTGTGTGCAAGGACTCCTCCTGGTAGAGGCTGGCCGGCCTCGAGGCCTGTCAGGGGAGCTGGGCCCGCAGCGCACAGCTCCGGGGGCTGGGCATGTGTGCACCCAGCACGCAGAGGGACAGGATCGAGGGCTGGCTGGACGTGTGCGAATGGAAGCCGCCCTTGCCTCCCACCCCCATGCCAGTCACCAGCAAACCCCGCTGGCTCCACCTCCCCAACACCAGCCTCTTTGCCTCCCGCCCTGCTGTCCTCAGAGCCTTCCCCTGCCCCAGCCTCCCTGCTTCCATCCTTGGCCCCCATAGTTTGTTCTCAGTGCAACAGCCAGTGGTAAACAATGGCGTTGAAGACCTGCCACCCTGGGCAGACGCTCTTTGGTGCCCTCTTCGCTCGGAGCAAAAGCCAAGCCCCCGCCTCCCAACACACTCCTCTTTGACCCTGTTTCCTGCTCTTTATCCTCTTGCCCTCCAGCTTTCTTGCTAGTCTTCACATAGGTCGGGCACACCCTCCCGCCTCTGAGCCTCTGCACTGGCAGTTCCTCTGCCCAGAATACCCTTCTCCTAGCTGTCTGCCTGGCAAACCACAGTCCTGCCTTCCAGCCTGCTCAAATGTCACTGCATTTCTCAGCAAAACACAGCACTCAAATGAGCATCATCTGTTTACAGATGGGGGTGAAAGGGTCCACTGCGGGGAGATGGGCCCATGGAATAATGCAAGATTGCAACAAGAAAGTAGAAAGAAGTGAAGTTTACTATTTACCTGTCACAGACTGGAAAGAGGGGCAACACTCAGAGGCAAGTGTGACATCAAAGGGCTAAAGAACTGGGTGTGTATATACATATATATATATATATATATATTTTTTTTTTTTTTTTTGAGTCGGAGTCTCACTCTGTCGCCCAGACTGGAGTGCAGTGGCCGCTCCCGGCCACCGCAGCCTCGACCTGCTGGGTTCCAGTGATCCTTCTGCCTCAGCCTTCCAAGTAGCTAGAACTACAGGCGAGCGCTACCACGCCTGGCTAATTTTTTGATTTATTGTAGAGATGAGGTCTCGCTGCCCAGGCGGGTCTCGAACCCGCGGGCTCAGGCAATCCACTCACCTCAGCCTCCCAAAGGTGCGGGATTACAGGCTGAGCCACCGAGACCGGCAAAAGTTAGTCTTATTATCATCTCTATGGCTTTGGCCAGCCAAAGGATGATCTTTGATCTTCTGCCTTGATAAAGAACTTCACAGTTTACTAGAGATTATTAGTTAAACCATGAATTGAAAGGTTGGGCTCTCCTGGGCTTGCACATGATGGAGATTTGCCAAGGGTTGGGTAGGCTGCCAGCTTGGCCTGCAGTAGAATACCTGAATGCTTCCTAAAACCTGCCTATTGGAAATTTATCTATGTCTAACCCATGCTAGATTCAAAGTGTGTTGAGGATAAAGTCTAAGCAAAAATGGCTATGCTAAAGCAAAAAGATGCTAAACTAAGTTTATTCTAGGTTTCTTTTTTTTTTTTTTTTTTGAGTTGGAGTCTCACCCAGACTGGAGTGCAGCGGCCGCTCCCGGCCACCACAGCCTCGACCAGCTGGGCTCAGGTGATCCTTCCGCCTCAGCCTTCCAAGTAGCTGGAACTACAGGCACGCGCTACCACGCCCGGCTAATTTTTTGGATTTATTGTAGAGATGAGGTCCAGGCGGGGCTTGAACCGTGGGCTCAGGCAATCCACTCACCTCAGCCTCCCAAAGGCGCGGGGTTACAGGCTGAGCCACCAAGCCCGGCTTATTCTAGGTTTCTATAGGTACCTCCCTTCAGGGGGCAAGGAAATCCCAAGGGAGAGTGCAGTGCCAGGCTCAGGAGCATGGGACGAGGGGGCGGGAAAGACCCAGCTGGAGAGAAGGGTGGGAAAGGACCCCCTGCACAGAGTGGTGATGGCAGGGAGGAGTGGGGGATGGACGCCTCCCTCACCTGCTTCAGCTTTCCTGCGTGGCTCCCCGTTGGCCGAACCCAACCAGAACCCCGAGGGATGCGGTCCTTCCGACCGGCCTTCCTGGGGCTCTGTAGGGCAAATGGAAGTCCTCCAGCACAGCTGCTTTCTTGAGGAATGTAGCCGCGCCCCAGCCCCAGCTACCAAGTTCTCTTACCTTGCCCTATTTTCCGGCGGCACTTATCTCTTAACATATGTGCTGTAGTTGTGCCCCAGGAGGACAGGAATTTTGGTCTTTTCTATTCTCTTCTGAACCCCAAGGACCTAGAACACTGAATGGCACAGAGTAGACAATCAATAATTGCTGAATAAACGAATGCCCACTGTTTCCGGTCACCTTAGGAAAGCCTTTGGGGAAGAGAGGATTGATGCTGCTGACTGAGTACCCAGGACTGGAGAGAAGCCACAGAGCTCCAGCTGGGAAGGAAGAGGAGCCCACAGGACTGTGCCTGCAGTTGCTCCCATTCCTGTGGTTACCACAGCAGATTTCCGCTTCTCCCCGAGGCCGCGACTTGGAGACCGGTAGGACTTTCCTTGGCCAATGAGCCACTGTGCTTGGTCTCTCCAACAAGCCACTGTTCTGTGAAGTCTCCTAACTCATGAAACAGCTCTTTGAGGGCCTCTAAGGAATGCTTTCTTCAAGGAGTCCTGAAATCACCCTACAAGGGAAGGCCGAGGAGTCATAGGTTTGGGGCTGTGTCTGAGGCCTCCCGGGCCAGGCGTCAGGGTTTCCTGGGATGGGCCGTTGTGGGGCCTGTCTGACCCTCGAGCTGCCCCTGGTGCACTCTTGGGCTCCTTCCCCAGATAGGTGTCTAGACGCCGGGGCCTCCCTGGGTGGCACAACGGCCCCTCACGAGCCTCCGTGTTCCGTGGGAGAGAAGACTCAAAGCAGTGCCAGGCCCAGCCTTGGCCTCCGACCGTAAGGGTGTGCATTCTCTCTAATGGACCTATAAACTGGGAGGGATTTCCGTCAGAACCGTAAGATTTGAGGAGAGAACCTTGGAAAATGATGTTAATCTTCATCTGGAAAAATAAACATTTGAGGCTAGCAGGAAAATTTTGAAAAATCAAAGGAACACACCACACAAAACCAAAAAGGTTGATAATTTGAACATGTAAAAATTAAAAACCTGAATTGAGAAAAATCATCAAAAAACAAACTCAGTGCAGAAAACTATTTGCAACAAAATCAGATAAAGGATTAATCTCCTTAATATAAATATTTTGCAAATTGATATGTAAAAAAAGCAACCAAATTTAAAAATAGGCAAAGTATGCACACACAAAGCGCAAGGAAAAATACATTTTTCTCTTGAGTTGGAGTCTTACTTTGTTGCTCAGGCTGGAGTGCAGTGGCACGCTCCTGGCTACCGCAGCCTCAACCTGCTGGGCTCAGGCGATCCTTCTGCCTCAGCCTTCCAAGTAGCTGGAACTATAGGAGTGCACCACCACACTTGGCTAATTTTTAATTAACTAATTAATTAATTAATTTTTGAGTTGGAGTCTCACTTTGTCACCCAGACTGGAGTACAGTTGGCCGCTCCCGGCCACCGCAGCCTCGACCTGCTGGGCTCCGGCGATCCTTCTGCCTCAGCCTTCCAAGTAGCTGGAACTATAGGAGTGCACCACCACACTTGGCTAATTTTTAATTAACTAATTAATTAATTAATTATTGAGTTGGAGTCTCACTCTGTCACCCAGATTGGAGTGCAGTTGGCCTCTCCCGGCCACTGCAGTCTCGACCTGCTGGGCTCCGGCGATCCTTCTGCCTCAGCCTTCTGAGTAGCCGGAACTACAGGCGTGCGCTACCACGCCCGGCTAATTATTTGATTTATTGTAGAGATGAAGTCTCCCCAAGTTGCCCAGGAGGGTCTCGAACCCGCAGGCTCAGGCAATTCACTCACCTCGGCCTCCCAAGGCGCGGGATTACAGGCTGAGCCACTGAGCCCAGCCTAATTTATTTTATTTACTTATTTATTTATTTACTTATTTATTTTTGAGTTGGAGTCTCACTCTGTCGCCCAGACTGGAGTGCAGTGGCTGCTCCCGGCCACCGCAGCCTCGATCTGCTGGGCGTCGGCGATCCTTCTGCCTCAGCCTTCCGAGTAGCCGGAATTACAGGCACGCGCTACCACGCCTGGCTGATTTTTTGATTTATTGTAGAGATGAAGTCTCCCCAAGTTGCCCAGGCGGGTCTCGAACCCGCGGGCTCAGGCAATCCACTCAACTCAGCCACTCAAAGGCACGGGATTACAGGCTGAGCCACCGAGCCCGCCTAATTTATTTAAGGCAACCACAATTTTGGAGGCCATTTAGAAATAGCTATTGTGAGCCAGACTCGGTGGCTCAGCCTGTAATCCCGCGCCTTTGGGAGGCTGAGGTGAGTGGATTGCCTGAGCCCGTGGGTTCGAGACCCACCTGGGCAACTTGGCAAGACCTCATCTCTACAATAAAGCAAAATGAGCCAGGCATGGTAGCACGCGCCTGTAGTTCCAGCTACTTGGAAGCCTGAGGCAAAAGGATCGCCAGAGCCCAGCAGGTCGAGGCTGCGGTGGCCGGGAGCGGCCACTGCACTCCAGTCTGGGTGACAGAGTGAGACTCCAACTAAAAAAAAAAAAAAAAAAAAAAGAAAGAAATAGCTATTGTGGTGGAGTAAAGGTGATCCCAGATTCTGTGGCACGTCTTTCATGGAGAGGTGGGACCTATGTCCCCTTTCCCTGAATTGGGGTTGGACTATGAGTTCTCTGGTCAATAAAATGCAGCAAAAGTGATACTGTCCCAGTTCCTAGTGCATCTTTAGACTGCCCAGCAGGTTTCATTTTCTGCCTCTCGGAAGCCAACTATCTGGTTACCTGACCTTCATTATTTGAAATTCACACACTATGAAACACCCAAAGCATGGGGGGAATCCCTGGAGCAGGTGTCACCACATAATAACAGAGCAGTCAAGGAGCACTGAGGCTCAGTCGTGTGAGTGATGAAGCCCTTGGAAGAGAATCAGAGATGAACCATCCAGCTAAGCCCTTCCCCAATTCCTGACCCACAAAGTTATGAACAAAATACAATATGGGCTCAAGCCTGTAATCCCAGCACTTTGGGAGCCTGAAGTGAGAGCATTGCCTGAGCTCAGGGGTTCGAGACCAGCCTGGGCAACATGGTGAGATCTTGTCTCACATGTAATAAATCAAAAAATACATATACAATATGTATTTTTTGATTTATTGTCTCACATGCAATAGATCAAAAAATTTGCTGGGTGTGGTGGCGTGTGCCTGTGGTTCCGGCTACTTGGAAGGCTGAGGTGGAAGGACTTGCTTGAACCCAGGAGGTTGAGCCTGCAGTAGCTGTGAGCGTGCCACTGCACACCAGCCTAGGTGACAGAGTGAAATTCCAACTCAAAAAACAAATAAACAAATAAATAAATAGAAACAAATAAAATGAAGTGGCTGTTTTTGAGCACCAGTTTTAGGGATAGTTTGTTATATAGCAACAAGTATTCAAATTTAAATTTGCCCTTTGATCCTGCAGTTGCACTTCTATGACTCTAACCCACTGAAATATTTGCACAGGCGCACACAAACACCCAAGCAAAGGAGGTCCTTGCAGGACTGTTTATAATTGCACAAGACTGGAAAGATTCTATATGTCTATAATTAGGGCAATGGCTAACCGAATTCTTTTTTTTTTGAGTTGGAGTCTCACTCTGTCTCCCAGACTGGAGTGCAGTGGCCGCTCCTGGCCACCACAGCCTCGACCTGCTGGGCTCCAGCGATCCTTCTGCCTCAGCCTTCCAAGTATGTGGAACTACAGGCACGCGCTACACACCCGGCTAATTTTTTGATTTATTGTAGAGATGAGGTCTCGCCAAGTTGCCTAGGTGAGTTTCGAACCCGCAGGCTCAGGCAATCCACTCACCTCGGCCTCCCAAAGCACTGGGATTACAGGCTAAACCAAGTCCGGTGGCTAAGAATTCTTTTTTTTTTTGAGTTGGAGTCTCACTCTGTCACCAAGACTGGAGTGCAGTGGCCGCTCCCGGCCACCGCAGCCTCGACCTGCTGGGCTCCAGCGATCCTTCCGCCTCAGCCTTTCAAGTAGCTGGAACTACAGGTGTGCGCTACCATGCCCAGCTAATTTTTTGATTTATTGTAGAGATGAGGTCTTGCCAAGTTGCCCAGGAGGGTCTCAAATTCTAATGTATGTAGTTAATGATACATAGCATGTCTGCTGAAATTCTGAAACAAGGAAAAGTACCATTAGAGGAATTGTGGACCTTGGTGACTGACATAACAGAATAGTTAAGAGAATAGACCCTGGCTCTGTCATTTATGATCTGTGTGACTTTGGGAAATTTGTTTGTTTGTTTGTTTTTAGATGGGGTCTTGCTCTGTTGCCCAGGTTGGAGTGCAGTAGCATGATCATAGCTCACTGTAGTCTCAAATTGCTGGGCTCATGTGATCCTCCTGTCTCAGCATCCCAAATAGCTGTGACTTGAGGTGTGTGTCACGTCACCACACCTAGCTAAATGTTCAATTTTTTGTAGAGAAAAAGTCTTGCTATGGTGTCCAGGCTAGTCTTGAACTCCTGGCCTCAAGTGATCCTCCCATCTTTACCTCCCGAGGTGTTGGGATTACAAACATGAGCTGCTGTGCTTGGCAAGGGAAAATTGCTTAACCTCTCTATACCACAATTTCCTCATCTGTAAATTTGAATCATAATCATATTACTTACTTCAGAGGGCTAGTGACGAGAAATAAATGAGTTAATATGACACTGATATATATCTGTGCTATGTGTATTTTGAAGATTCAAAGAGCTAGGGATTTTCAATTGGATTGGATCAGACTTTTAATATCCTAAAGGGATTACAAAACAAGAATCACCAGATCCCAGGACAGGGAAATTTATTTATTTATTTTTTTTTGAGTTGGAGTCTCACTCTGTCACCCAGACTGGAGTGCAGTGGCCGCTCCCGGCCACCGCAGACTCGACCTGCTGGGCTCCGGCGATCCTTCCGCCTTAGCCTTCCAAGTAGCCGGAATTACAGGCAAGCGCTTCCATGCCGGGCTGATTTTTTGATTTATTGTAGAGATGAGGTCTTGCTGCCCAGGCGGGTCTCGAACCTGCGGGATCAGGCAATCCACTCACTTCAACCTCCCAAAGGCACGGGATTACAGGCTGAGCCACCGAGCCTGGCTTTTTTTTTTTTTTTTTAATGAGCTGGAGTCTCACTCTGTCGCCCAGACTGGAGTGCAGTGGCACACTCATGGCCACCGCAGCCTTGACCTGCTGGGTTCAGGTGGTTCTTCTGCCTCCGCCTTCCAAGTAACTGGAACTACAGGCGCTTGCCACCATGCCCAGCTAATTTTTTGATTTATTGTAGAGACGAGGGCTCGTCAAGTCTGGTCTCGAACCCTGGGCTCAGGCAATATTCTTGCCTCAGCCTCCCAAAGTGCTGGGATTACAGGCTTGAGCCACTGGGTCCCATCAGGGATAAAGGCTTGAAAGCAGAGGCCGGAGAATGTTTTTACAGAAATGGACTCAATACTGTACTTCCCATTCTGACTCTTGCTATTGCTTAGAGAGTCTTCTGACCTCAGCACATATAGATGCACTCATTTCTTTTTAACAACTGCTCAGCATTGTATTGTACAGCTGCACCACAGTTGATTTCAACATCCCCTGTGGTTTTTTGTTTTTTTTTTTTGAGTTGGAGTCTCACTCTGTCACCCAGACTGGAGTGCAGTGGCACACTCAAGGCCACCCAGCGTTGACCTGCTGGGCTCTGGTGATCCCTCTGCCTCAGTCTTCCAAGTAGCCGGGATTACAGGTGTGCACTACCACACCCGGCTAATTAAAAAAAAAATTATTTATTGTAGAGGTGAGGTCTTGCCAAGTTGCCTGGGCTGGTCTCAAACCTGTGAGCTCCGGCAATCCATTCGCCTTGCCCTCCCAAAGTGCTGGGATTGCCGGCTGAGCCACCGAGCCCAGCCCGCCATCCCCTGTTGATGGACCCTTGAGTTGTTCCCAGTATTACAAAAAATACTGGGGCAGACATCCTTGCACGTTTATCTTTGCCCAGTTACTGCTATTATTTCTGTGGTGCAGAGTCTTAGAAATGAAGTTGTTGGCATAAAGGGTATGTACATGAAAAAATATTCTGATAGCTACTGTTAAATTGTTTCAACATCTGGTTCCATCTCCCCCTCCATTGTTCTTTGTTTTCATAGATTTGCTGTCTGCTTTTACAGGTTTTTTCTTTAGATGAACTTTAGTACCATTTTGCCTTACAGGATTTACTTTTGAATGAATGCAGGAATGAATTAGCCACTGTGCCGCCTTGAAAAGTTCAGTCTGAGCTGGGCTCGGTGACTCGGCCTGTAATCCTGCGCCTTGAGAGGCTGAGGTGAGTGGATTGTCTGAGCCCACGGGTGCGAGACCCTCCTGGGCAACTTCGTGAGACCTCATCTCTACAATAAATCAAAAAATAGCCAGGTGTGGTAGCGCGCACCTATAGTTCCAGCTACTTGGAAGGCTGAGGCGGAAGGATTGCTGGAGCCCAGAAGGTTGAGGCTGCTGTGGCCAGGAGTGGCCATTGCACTCCAGTCTGGGCGACAGAGTGAGACTCCAACTCATAAAAAAAAAAAAAAAAAAGCCGGGCTCGTGGCTCAGCCTGTAATCCCGCGCCTTTGAGAGGCCGAGGTGAGTGGATTGCCTGAGCCCACAGGTTCGAGACCCGCCTGGGCAACTTGGTGAGACATTATCTCTACAATTAAAAAAAAAAAAAATGAACCGGGCGTGGTAGCGCGCGCCTGTAGTTCCAGCTACTTGGAAGGCTGAGGAGGAAGGATTGCCGGCGCCCAGCAGGTCGAGGCTGCGGTGGCGGTGAGCGGCCACCGCACTCCAGTCTGGGCGAAAGAATGAGACTCCAACTCAAAAAAAAAAAAGTTCAGTCTGGTAGGGACTGGGGCAGGGATGGTGCTGTAGTGGAGGGCGAGCGGGTGTTGGGAGGTAACAGCCATCAAACCAACAGTTACCTACAGCCAACACTGAAGGCTGGGGGGTTCTGGGAACCCCCTGGATAGAACTGCATTTTGGGTTTGGAGCAGCTTGGGAGGCCTCCACAAAGGAGGCTTCCTGCCTGGCTTTTGTGTCGGTTACCTTGTGGAACACCACCTCAAAAGAGCCCTCTGCGGCAGGTAGTATTATCATCTCCACCTTCCAGATGAAGAGGAAACTGAGGCCTGGCGGAGGAGGAGGGTCTTGCCCAGCTCTTGCCTCCCCACCCCCCTCTCTGCTTGCCTCCCTTCCCCAGGATCTCACAAGCCCCCTCCCAACAGCCTCCTGTCCTGACCCTGAGCTGAGCTGGCTGTGTGGTCGAAACTGCACGTGGCCATGCCGCCCTCTTACAGCGGCCTGGGGCCGGGCCCCACACCCCCGGGCGCACTGGGCCTCGCAGTAGGCTGGTTCCCCGACCCTGCTCTCAGCTTCCGTTCCTTCTCCAGGCAAACCTCTCTCCCACCTGCCTGCCGGTCTCGAAAATCGGCCTTTGGAAGTTCATTCGGGTTAGACATTGCCCCTTCCTACAGCTTTCTTTTTTCTTTTCTTTTTTTTTTTTTTGAGTTGGAGTCTCACTCTGTCGCCCAGACTGGAGTGCAGTGGCCGCTCCCGGCCACCGCACCTCGACCTGCCGGGCTCCGGCGACCCTTCCGCCTCAGCCTTCCGAGTAGCCGGAATTACAGGCGCGCGCTACCACGCCCGGCTGATTTTTTGATTTATTGTAGAGATGAGGTCTCGCTGCCCAGGCGGGTCTCGAACCCGTGGGCTCAGGCAATCCACTCACCTCAGCCTCCCAAAGGTGTGGGATTACAGCCTGAGCCACCGAGCCCGCTAGCTTTCTTTTTTCTGAGTCAAAGTCTCACTCTGTCGCCCAGACTGGAGTGCAGTGGCCGCTCCCGTCCACTGCAGCCTCGACCTGCCGGGCTCCGGCGATCCTTCCGCCTCAGCCTCCCAAGTAGCTGGGACTACAGGTGTGCGTCACCACGCCCGCTAATTTTCCGATCTGTTGCAGAGACAGGTCTCGCCAAGTTGTCCAGGTGGGTCTCCAACCCTGGGCGCAGGCAATCCGCTCATCTCCGCCTCCCAAAGTGCTGGGATGACAGGTGTGACCTGCAGCTTTTGAAAAGGACGGGAACCTATAGACTCCCCAGTTCTCTGCGTGGCTGAAATTATCCCATCTTTTCCCTCATCTGAAAGGCCTGAGGCTCTCTGCAGGTCCTTAGAGAAGGAGAAGTAAAGGCAGCGGGGATGAAATCGGCGGTTAGCCCAGCGTCCTCTTGCGCCCTTGCCTCTTCCTTCCCTCATCCCTCGCCACGGCCCGGTCCTGAGCCGGCCCTGCGTACTCGCAAGCGTGGGAAAGTCTTGGAAAACAGCACAGCTGGAAGTCCAGCGTGGGGGAGCCAGTTGGAAGGGAGAGACTCGGAGCGGGTGGGCAGCCCACTTCTCGGCGCGGAGCCTCCCCCGACCCGGCCTGCATCCCCTCGCCTCTCTCTCGGCGCCCCTCCGGCCTGCGTCCCCGCTGTGCCGGCCGTGGGGAAAGACCAGGGGCGTACACCGGAGGGCATCACGGTATTCGCGGACGGCGGCTCCTCGCCGGCTCTGGCGCCCCCCGGTGTCCATCACGGGAACTGCAAGGCCCGGAGGGCGCTGCCCACTCCGGGGCGCGCGGGGTCCGCCCGTAACGCGGCCGGGCTGGGCCCGTAACGCGAGGGCGGCCCCGCGGCGCCTCTTTCCTCGTGAGACAGTCGCCCCCGAGCCGGGCGCCCGGCGGACTGGCCCGCTGGCCGCCCCGGGGGCGTGCTGGGGGACACAGCGGGGGTCGCGCCCTGGGGGCCCGAGCCCCCCTGCGAGAGTCAGGCCCGGAGGCCTCCCTGCCTCCTCTGCAAAATGGGGGTCGGATCTACCGGCGTTCGCTTCACGGTTGCCAAGATGACGAGGAGGCTGCTGCTTCTGAGCCGGATCTCACGGCTGCCCAGGCTGGGGTCAGGGCACGCGCGCGGCCGCCGCAGCCTCGACCTGCCGGGCTCCGGCGATCCTTCCGCCTCAGCCTTCCGAGTAGCCGGAACTACAGGCGCGCGCTCCCACGCCCGGCTGATTTTTTGATTTAGTGTAGAGATGAGGTCTCGCTGCCCAGGCGGGTCTCGAACCCGCGGGCTCAGGCAATCCACTCACCTCCGCCTCCCAAAGGCGCGGGATTACAGGCTGAGCCACCGAGCCCGGCGTAATAAGTTTTATTTATAGAGATCCATATTGACATTTATAAATCAATTTATATTTAAGAATTTGCTTTAGAATAATTCATGAAGAGGAGGGAGTTAGCCACAGACTGTTAGTTGCTAAAGCTGGTGATAGCTATGCGGAGTTTATCATATTATTTTCTCTACCTTGTGAATATATATATATATATATATTTTTTTTTTTTTTTTTTTTTTTTTTTGAATTGGAGTCTCACTCTGTCTCACAGGCTGGAGTGCAGTGGCATGCTCATGGCCACTGCAGCCTCAGCCTGCTGGGCTCAGGCGATCCTTCTGCTTCAGTTCCAAGCAACTGGAGCTACAGGTGTGCACCAACACGCTCAGCTAATTTTTTTATTTATTGTAGAGACAAGTTCTCGCCATATTGACTAGGCTGGTCTCGAACCCTTGGGCTTAGGCGATCCTCTCGCCTCTGTCTCCCAAAGTGCTGGAATTATAGGCATGAGCCACTGCACCTGGCTGCATTTTTTTTTTTTGAGTTGGAGTCTCACTCTGTCGCTAAGGCTGGAGTGCAGTGGCACGCTCACAGTCACCACGGTGTCGATGTGCTGGGCACAGCGGTCCTTCTACCTCTGTCTTCCAAGTAGCTGGAACTACAGGCGCATGCTACCTCGCCCGGCTAATTTTTTTTTTTTTTGAGTTGGAGTCTCACTCTGTCACCCAGACTGGAGTGCAGTGGCCGCTCCCGGCCACCGCAGCCTCTACCTGCTGGCCTCTGGCGATCCTTCCACCTCAGCCTTCCAAGTAGCCGGAATTACAGGCGCGCGCTACCACGCCCGGCTGATTTTTTGATTTATTGTAGAGATGAGGTCTCGCTGCCCAGGCGGGTCTCGAACCCGCGGGCTCAGGCAATCCACTCACTTCAGCCTCCCAAAGCTGTAGGATTACAGGCTGAGCCACCGAGTCCGGCTTGCAGTTTTTAATAATACAATTTTAAAAAAACTAATTTCTCCTGGATAAGGCAAATGTTACAAAATATTAATATGTGGTACTGTTCTTTCAACTTTTCTGTAGTTTGAAATTTTTCTCAAAAAAACATTAGGAAAAAAAGTTATCTCTTTGTCCTGATTTTTTGATCCCAGCCAGAGGCCTTGGGCCCCTGGGAACCATTCTAAGCAGTCCTTTGGGACCTGGAGAACTGTCATGGTTACAGGCCATCAGAGGAAGCAGGGCAAACCCAGCAAAGGCAGAACTAGGAATAAACTCCAAGGTCATCTGGATGCCGCCCAAATGTTACCTGAACACCTGGAATCCCCACGTTGCACGCTCAGGGCTTCCATCGACTTGGGGAGTTATGTGCTATTGAGATTTGTCCTCTGTTCCTTTTTCTTCCATGTGGTTTAACGGTGAACAAAAGTCCTCAATAGGAAGTGGGGGAGGTAGAAGAGTCGCTAAACAAATGTTCATGTGGCATGATCATACGCCTGAACCGTGAGTCTTTACAGCCTCTGAGGGAGGCAACAGGCGGCTTGTGGTCACCCAGGAGGGCTGCGAGGTGACAGGGGAGACCCAATGGCAGGAGGGTCAAGCAGACAAAATTTTTCTGTATGAAAACCAAGGCCAGGAAAGGGTCTTCTGGGTGTTACCAAGAGAGCCGTTTGGTCAGAGAGGCAGAGAGAAGGAGCTTTGAGAGGAGAGTGGGGTTCATGGACCTTCAGGGAAAGAGATGCTGAAGAGGGTTTTGAGGAAGCTTCACTGTGTCTGAACTTTCCTCAACACCTTACCATTTAGAAGCATGGTTGGCATTATTTTTCTTTTCTTTTGTTTGTTTGTTTGAGTTGGAGTCTCACTCTGTCGCCCAGACTGGAGTGCAGTGGCCGCTCCCGGCCACCGCCACCTCGACCTGCTGGGCTCCGGCGATCCTTCCGCCTCAGCCTTCCGAGTAGCTGGAACTACAGGCGCACACTACCATGCCTGGCAAATTTTTTTGATTTATTGTAGAGACAAGGTCTCGCCAAGTTGCCCAGGCGGGTCTCGAACCCACGGGCTCAGGCAGTTCACTCACCTCGGCCTCCCGAAGCGTGGGATTGCAGGCTGAGCCACCAAGCCCGGCTGTATTATTTATCAAGGCTTTTAGAAGGGGCTTGTGTTTCAAGTGTGAAGTGATGGGGTGATGGGCTCTGAGTGGGAACAGGTGGACCCAGGGTTCTTTGGGGATCACAGCACTTCACATTGTGGCTGTGCTCTGGAGGAAAAGACAGGCTGCTGTGACAGGGACAGAGAGGAAGGGTGGCACAATTAGCACTGGGAAGTTGGTGCTTAGGCTAGTCTCAAAAAAATGGCAAGGAGCCGGCCATACACAAAGGATGGAGCAAGGCTGTTCCCATCAGAAGGGACTGGTGGGTGCAAAGACTCTGAGACAGGACATGGGACATTTCGTCCTGCTGGAGGAAATTTCACATGTTTAATTTCATTTTTCCCTCTCTCTAAGGGTTAAAACAAGACAATTTGAAATGGTATGCATTATTACTAAGCCACAGAGTTAGCAAATCTGAAATGATCTGCAGAATCCAAAATGGCTGTAATTGGCATTACTTTTCTACAGTCAGACCAAATTTTCCATCCATTTCTCCTCCCTTAGATAGTTCCTCATTATTTCTTGATTTTTAAGAGACAGGGTTTCACTCTGTCACCCATGCCGGAGTGCAGTGGTGCGATCACAGCTCACTGCAGCCTTGAACTCCTGGGCTCAAGCGATCCTCCCATCTCAGCCTCCCAGGTAGGAGGCTCTGTGGATGTGTGCCACCACGGCAGGCTAATTTTTTTTTTTAGAGACTAGAAAGAAGGACCTTATTAAGAAGACAAAAAGGAAAAAGCTCGCCGGGTTCAGTGGCTCAGCCTGTAATCCCGCGCCTTTGGGAGGCTGAGGTGAGTGGATTGCCTGAGCCCGCGGGTTCGAGACCCGCCTGGGCAGCGAGACCTCATCTCTACAATAAATCAAAAAATCAGCTGGGCGTGGTAGCGCGCGCCTGTAATTCCGGCTACTTGGAAGGCTGAGGCGGAAGGATCGCCGGAGCCCAGCAGGCGAGGCTGCGGTGGCCGTGAGTGGCCACTGCACTCCAGTCTGGGTGACCGAGTGAGACTTCAACTCAAAAAAACAAAAAACAAAAAAGACAAAAAGAAAAAAGCTCCCGAGTGGGAGGAAACCTGAAAAAGGGTTGCCCACGGCAGGCTAATTTCTTTGTTTTTATTTTTTGTAGAGACGAGGGTCTTGCTATGTTATCCAGACTGGTCTTGAACTCTTGGGCTTAAGTGTTCCTTCTGTCTCGGCCTCCCAAAGCACTGGAATTCCAGGTGTGAGCCACTGTGCCCAGCCTTGCCCAGCCTTCCTCATTACTTCTAGTCAGTGTCAAGATCAGCTCCTTCCCCATGTCACACACAGCACGGATCCCCATCCCTGCTCAACACGGGTGGACGCCCCTCCTCATTCCCCACTCCAAGCCCCAGCACTGCGTTCTCGGGGCGCGCTCTCTGTCCTGTCAAGCTTGCGGGCTCTGAATGACATGTCTTTCCTGGCCCTCAACTCCACACGTCCTGGATGCCAGGGGGATACAGGCAGCATGTGTGTGGAGATGGGTTCAGTCTGCTTTGCGGGTGACACGGGGTCACTACAGTTGGTGTGTGTGCGTGCGCACGTGCCTGTGTGAGGTGAGGGCTGGAGATTTGGGGTGAAAATGGGCCCTGCATCCGGGCAGGGGCAGGAGAAGGACAGAGCCAGAGCTTGGCTTCTCAGCCATCTCCTCCTCGCTCCCAAAGGTAGAGCAGCGTGAGCACCTAAAACTCCAGGGCCTTGTCCGAAGTGACCCACGGACTTTGCATCCTACTCCCTGCTATCACCAAGACTGTTTTGATAAAAATACAAAGCACCGTGTAAAATTGAGGTTTTGGCTCAGTGGATTAGACCTGTGTACCCAGGGTGTGGGCACCCAGGTTGAGATGCCTCGGCCAGGGCCCTCCAGCAGGGGGAGCAGGGCAGAGTGTGCCCAGACCAGAGTGGGGTTCTCTGAGGGTGGAATGCCCCAGGGATCCCAGACTCTCAGCAGGTGGCCCCGGGGGCTTGGAGGGGAAGGCACCCACCACAGTGAGCTACCACGGGCCCACCATGGACGGTGCCCTGAGACTGGCTTGTGCCTTTCCCTCTGCAGGGAATGCACAGAGCTAGCACCCACTCTGCCCCCAGTGAGTGGCTGGATAGCTTAGGATCCAAGGACACTAGCTCTGGGGACACCTGTGCTGGGTTTGAGTCGGCCACTTACAGGCTGTGGCCTCAGGTCCACGATTCTCCCTCTGTGCGTCTCAATCTTCTCCCAGTAAATGAGGTTGATAACAGCATCAGCCTCTCAGGGATGCTGGGAGGCGTTGATGAGATAACGCAATGAAGGACTGACACAGAGGCTGACATACAGCTGGTGCACAGGAAGGGGCAGCTCAGTGGATTAGACCTGCTTGGAGAAAGTAGATAAAAGTTGGAATGAGTGCGTAGACAGACTAGAGAAGGCTTTTCATATTTTAATGTGTGTGGGAACCAGTGATTTTTTTTTTGAGTTGGAGTCTCACTCTGTCGCCCAGGCTGGAGTGCAGTGGCGCACTCTTGGCAACTGCGGCCTCCACCTGCTGGACTCCAACAATTCCTTGCCAACCACAGGCGTGTGCTACCACACCTGGCTAATTTTTTTTATTTATTGTAGAGACAAGGTCTCTCCAAGTTGCCCGGGTGGGTCTTGAACCCGTAGGCTCAGGCAATCCACTTGCTTTGGCCTCCCAAAGTGCTGGGATTATGGGCTGAGTCACCGAGCCTGGCCTGTTTTTCTTTTTGAGTTGGAGTCTCACTCTGTCTTCCAGGCTGGAGTGCAGTGGTACACTCATGGCCACCACAGCCTTGACCTGCTGGGCTCAGGTGATCCTTCCACCTCAGCCTTCCATGTAAGCTAGAACTACTGGCATGATGCCCGGCTAAGTTTTTTTATTTATTGAAGGGATGAGGTCTGTCCATGTTGACCAGGTTGGCCTTGAACCCGTGAGCTTAGGCAATCCTCTCACCTCTGCCTCCCAAAGTGCTGGTATGACAGACGTGAGCCACCATGCCCAGCTGAGATCTTGTTAAAACTCAGATTTCTGGGCTCAAGACCAGCCTGGGCAACTTGACAAGACCAAAAAATTAAAAAAAAAAAAAAATTAGCTGAGCATGGTGACGCCCACCTGTCCTTCCAGCTACTTGGAAGACTGAGGCAGAACGACCACCTGAGCCCTGCAGGTCAAGGGTGAGGTGGCCGTGAGTGTGCCAGTGCACTCCAGCCTGAGCAACAGAGTGAGACTCCCTAAATAAAATAAAACTCAGGTTCTGCTTTAGTATGTCTGGCATGGGGCCTAGATCTCTGCCTTTTGAACATACAACCAACAAAGGAGCATGAAATCAATTAGGTAGATTGTGAAACACAAGTCACAAGTTTACTTTATCCAAAAAAATTAGCTCTTCAAGAGATAGAGTAAGAACAAAAGATGCTGGGCAGGGCAGCTTGTGGAGAAACCTGCCACTGGCGCTGGGGCCCCTCAATCCCCAGTTGCCTGCAGGAGAGGGATCACCACGCGGTTGTCCAACCACGGAGCATCAGGATAGGTTGGCTCACAGACATGCCTCACGCCACTGGCTTTACAGGTGAGGGAACGGAAGCTCACAGCAGGGGAGGGACTGACCTAGATCACCAGTGTTTATGCTGTCTTTGGGGAAGGCTTCCCTGAAGGCCAGGGCTGGGTGAAGGATGCGGTCGAGTTGGACTTGAAGGATGGGAAGGGGTTGGAAAGGGTGGGCCAGGTTGGCTCAGATGGAACTGGCAGTGTGGTGCGGTGGGTCTGAAGCTGGGCTCTCTCTGTCTGTGTTGCAGAATTGTTGTGGGGATTAAGTGAAGCAATGAATACAAAAATCCACTGGGTTCAATGGCTCAGCCTGTGATCCCGTGCTTTGGGAGGCTGAGGTGAGTGGATTGCCTGAGCCCGCGGGTTCGAGACCCGCCTGGGCAGGCGAGATCTCATCTCTACAATAAAATCAAAAAATTAGCTGGGTGTGGTAGCGTGCGCCTGTAATTCCGGCTGCTCCGAAGACTGAGGCGGAAGGATCGCCGGAGCCCAGCAGGCGAGGCTGCGGTGGCCGGGAGCGGCCACTGCACTCTAGTCTGGGCGACAGAGTGAGACTCCAACTCAAAAAAAAAAAAAAAAAAAAAAAAGATCCCTGGCAGAACGTGGGAGCACCGAGGCCTGGGAAGGCCTCTCTGGACCTCTGGGCTGACCTGGAAACACTAGATGGGCATGGCCCAGCCTAGGCCGGAGGGCTGGTGTGGTGGGGAAGGCCAGTTTTCTGTTGGGTCAGAGTCACTCCCCTTCCTCAGAGTCTCCCCGATGCTGGCTCATGGCCACTTGAGTCTCCTCTGCAGGTTCCCCAGGGAAAGTCAGGAGATAGGGACAGTCCCCGGCAGCAATGGCTGCAGGAGGAAGGCGATAAAGCAGCAGATACTTTGCTCTACTGACCCAGGGACATGGACATCGAGGATGGTGACCAGATACCTGAGCCTGCTAAGTGTTCCCTGGCATCTCTGCTCCCGTCCATCTGGGAGTCCAGGGTGTGGAGAGTGACCAGCCACCTGTTGTCTGCCCACTTTGGCTCCATCAGGGTCCTGTCCACTTGCCAGATGCTCATGGCACGGCTCTTGAATGAGACCACCTGGGTTAGAACCCTGGGTCCATCCCGCAGTGGTGTAAGGTAGGACGAGTTATTTAGGCAATCTATGCTCCCATTCCTCGCCATCACGTGAACAGGGGAGAGACCATTTTGTTGTTTGGTTGGGGGACAAAATGAGAGAACCCACACTAAGTGCTTGGCTCAGGGTTCATTAATTGCTAGCTGTTATCTCCATGTTACTTTACTTTTTCACCTTTAGATTTTTTATTTTAAAGATGTGGGGTACAATTCAGGATTAGGTATACACGTGGTCATTGTACAGGTAAAGTTTGGGTCTCCACTGGGTCCCCACTTTGCCTGGTTTGAGGTACCCTTATTGATGTTATATGTCCTCTCTCTCCCCTGGCAGTGTCTCATTACTGCCAATCCCTTTCTTATAGTATTATGATGTTATTTTTGATGTTACTATTTTTTTTTTGAGTTGGAGTCTCACTCTACCACCCAGGCTGGAGTGCAGTAGCACGCTCCTGGCCACCGCAGCCTCGACCTGCTGGGCTCTGGCGATCCTTCTACCTTAGTCTTCCAAGTAGCTGGAACTACAGGCGTGTGCTACCACGCCGGTTAATTTTTTGATTTACTATAGAGATGAGGTCTCACTAAGTTGCCCAGGCTGGTCTCGAACCCCTGGGTTTAGGCAATCCTCTTACCTCCACCTCCCAAAGTGCTGGGATTACAGGCTTGAGCCACCGTGCCCGGCCTCCTAAATTAAAAGAAGCTGTAAATGCCTTAAGGAGTCAAACGCAAAAGATAAGACATGGACGTCCAGTCCTCCGAGGCTCTGAAGTGCAATCTGTTCTGGTATGTTTGAGGAGAGTATCTTTTTGTTTATGTGTGTCTTTGCAAATCTGTGGTTTTTTGTGGGTGTACATGCATTTAAAATATTTGTTAGCCTGGCTCGGTGGCTCAGCCTGTAATCCCGCGCCTTTGGGAGGCTGAGGTGAGTGGATTGCCTGAGCACACGGGTTTGAGACCCGCCTGGGCAGCGAGACCTCATCTCTACAATAAATAAAAAAATCATCCGGGCGTGGTAGCACGCGCCTGTAATTCCGGCTACTCGGAAGGCTGAGGCGGAAGGATCGCCGGAGCCCAGCAGGTCGAGGCCGGCTCCCGGCCACCGCACTCCAGTCTGGGCGACAGAGTGAGACTCCAACTAAAAAAATAAAATAAAATAAAATAAAATATTTGTTACTGGCATTGTGTGACAGATCCTAATCGGTCGTTCCCCCTCTTCTGCCCAGCGCTAAGGGCTGAAATCCACATTGCCACGACTGTGCCTGGTCCCTTGCTTCCAATGCTGCGCTGCGCTTATCCGCTCTCCCAGTGATTGACACTTCGGTTGCCTCCACCTCCCGGCAGCCACAAAACAGCACAACAGCGAATATCCTCCTCCATGCTCCTTTACGGATCTGCAAGAGAGTTCGGGGCTCGATATCCAGGAGCTGGATTTTAGGGCTCGCCGTGGTTATTTTCTCTCCTTTTCGTTTTCTAGAATGTCGACCGCAGGCTACTCCACATTCTGAGTTGACCTTTGGCATTCTCCAGCTTTCTAATGGTTCTTTTTGCCCGTCTTGACCGGTTTACGTGATATCCCATCGTCGTC
This sequence comes from Cephalopachus bancanus, assembly GCA_027257055.1. Classification (NCBI taxonomy): domain Eukaryota; kingdom Metazoa; phylum Chordata; class Mammalia; order Primates; family Tarsiidae; genus Cephalopachus; species Cephalopachus bancanus. The sequence continues at coordinate 94,458 of JAPVLO010001042.1, read as the reverse complement.
TCCACTTGTATCTTTCTGATCACGAATACATCGAATCATCTCTTAACGTGCTTGCAGGCCTGCTCAGGCTGAGGGTCCTTGGATGCCTGCTCGAGTCCCCCACCCCATCCAGGGTGGGTGGGGTGCGCCCGCCAGGCGCCGTGGGCGCGCCGGCGGGGGGGAGCGGCGGGGGCGCTCCGGGGCGGAGACAAGCCGGGGGACCTGCGGGGCCTCGCGCGGCCCCGCCCCGCCCCGCCCCGGACTCGTGGGCCGGTCGAGGGGGCTGGAGGGGGACCCGCAGCCGGCCTGGGCGGGGCCGGCGCTCCGCTGCCTCAGCGGGCGGAGGCGAAGGGTCTGAAGGAGAGGCGCCCCCTCTCCCCCGAGGCGGCGCCCCCTCCTCTTGCCCGGCGGGCTCTACGCCGCAGACGCGCCCCTGGCGCCCGGGCGCCCGCGCGGCGCGATGGAGGAGGCGCGGGCGTGGGAGACCTCCGACCGTGAGTCCCGGCGCCACCGGGCAGGGGCCGGGCGGGGGGGCTGGGCGGCACGGGTCGGGGTCCACGGGACCCCAGCGTCCGCGCAGGGGAGGCCGAAGGCAAGGCGGGCGCGGTCCGCGTGGCCTCCTCCGTCGTGGGCTTCTTTGTGGCTCGCGCACCGGGCCGAAGGGACACAGGCCGCGCGCCTGGGACTCGAGGGCGCCGCCCGCCTGGCCAGCGGGGAGCTGCGACGGAGGGGCCGGTAGCTCCCAACGGGAAAGCCAGTGGCGAGCCTTTGCCCAGCCGGGAGCCGGCCGGCATGGCGTCCTCGCGTCCTCGCGGTGGGTAGGAAGACCCCGCGTCACTTCGTTTCGCGGACAGGGAAGCTGAAGCAGGGGAGTGGAATGAGTTGTGTGAGGTCACATCGCCATTAAGTGCAGACTTGCCGAAGTTCCCGGCTCCCCTGAATGCTGGGCTTGGATGGGGAATGGATTCATTCATATAATGAAGGGGAAACAGGCCCAGAGGAGGGGAGCTGCGGCCGCCACAGGTGGGAAGAGGGCACCCAAGCCTCCCTCAAGGAGCACCCCCCACGCCGTGGTCCCTGGGCCAAGCAGATTCGTGTTTGCGCGCGCGCGCGCGCGCGTGTGTGTGTGTGTGTGTGTGTGTGTTGGGGATGGGGTGGTGGGGTGGGGGGCATCAGCTGGCCTGGGGAACTTCGCACTGCTTGGGAGAGGGGACAGGAAGGCTTGTCCCTTTTATGGTCCCAGTAACACTTGGCTGCTCACCCTTGATACAGATAAATCAAAGGGTAGGGAACTGGTAGAAAGCAGTTTATTTCTGAATTCGAATCCAGTGAGCAGAGCCGGACTCGAGGTCTTTCTCAAATGGTCCTGCCCACCCTTCAAGCCTCACACTCCACATTTACAGTCCAGAGTTGTGGTACCTATATATTAGCCATGTCACCAGCAGAGCATTGTATAGGACTTAAGTTACAGCTGCGTGTTACATTTAGATAGTGACAGTTAGAGTAAAGGACGTTTATGATGCATTACAAAAGTTACACAAATCACAAGATTTACGATCACATTGATATTATATTGTTCAAACCTCTAATTACTATGAAGGGAAGTGAATAGAGATTACATCTTTGGGCGGGCAGTTTGCAGGGAAGGCAAGGATCCCCTGAAGCTACTTACTGGGAGTGTCCTTCTCTGGGGGTTGTGGCCAAATGGATGGGCATCTGCGGGTCTTGGTTTCATCCCCACTATGAGTCCTCAATCCTGCAATCCTGGCGGAGCCCTGAGAGCTGGAGCCCAGGCCTCGCCCCCAGATTCCCACAGTGAAGTTCATCCGGTTCCTTTAAAACCCCCACTTGTCCAAAATGTTGACTCAGACTGCCTCGGCCGAGGGCTGGTGTCGTGTGTGACAAGCTTCAACAAGATTCTCCTCATTTCACAGGGGTGCACAGTTCTGCCTGGGGCAGAGGGTCGCTTGAGCGGGCCTGCAGAAGTGCATGGCAATGCGGCTTGGGGCGTGTGGGAGGGAGTTCTGGGCAGAGGACCCAGCATGGGCATAGGCTCCACGGCCAGAGAGCACAGTGGGTGTTGGATGTGGCTGGAGCGAGGGTGCATGGGGCGCCGTGGATGGAAGAGATGAGACTGGACTTGATTTCATTCTACCTTGGCCTTTTCTGGCCCGGCTCTATGCAGTGTCTGCTGGCTCCCCACTGGGACTCTTGACTGTTTGCCAACACAAACCAGGCCATTCCTTATAAACTTCAGCTAAGGTGGTGCCAGAGTGGGAAGGGACCTAGACAGATCCCTTTCTTCACCCTTTCCCAGTTCTACAACAGAAGTAACTCAGGCCTCCAAGGGGGATGTGACCAGCTGAGGGTCTTGCTGGAACGTAGCAGAGCCAGTGCTGGAACCCAAGCCTTTGTGAGCTCACAGCCGAAGTGGCTGCTCTTTCCAAACCTGGGCCATGGTGGTTTCTAGCCAAGAGGTTAAGGAAAGAAAAGCTTGTGACACAGTACTTGCTGGAGGTGCTTTGCATCTGAGAGGGGTTCTTCTAGTGCCTGTTATGTTGTCTTGAGAAGGGATCTTCCTCACCTACAGGGAAGGAGGCACCTTTGGGGCAGGACGTTATTAATGAGAGCCATACCCTCTCTTCTGAGACACAAAGCTGTCTGCCCCTTGGAGCCTCTTTCTTGCCATTTACCTGAGCTTATATTTGGTTTTCTAGGGGACTTGTGAATCTTTTTCTTTTTTTTTTGAGAGGGGTCTCACTCAGGTACAGTCATGGCTCACTGTAGCCTTGAACTCCTGGACTCAAGGGGTCTTCAGCCTCATGAGTAGCTGGGACTACAGGCGCACACCACTATGCCTGTCTAATTTTTAAACATTTTTTTTTGTAAGGATGGAGTCTTGCTATGTGGCTTAAGCTGGTCTTGACCTCCTGTCCTCAAGTGATTCTCCTGCCTTGGCCTCCCAAAGCATTGGGATGACAGACATAAACCACTGCACCCAGCCCGGGACTTGTGAATCTTAATTCAGGCAGCGTCTTATAGTTCAAAGACCTCCGAAGAGATTTAATGAGTCGTGTATCACTCGTGCATTCAACAAATATGTGTCAGGGCCTGAATTTGGGGATACCACAGTTAACAAATCAGATGAAATTCTCTCTCCTCATGGGCTTATATTGTAGTGGGGTAAGCAGACCATAAACCTGATAAATATGTAAATATGGCATATGCCATAACATGTGGAGGAAACAGTGCAGGGAGGCAAGGAGGGAGTGTGTTTTCTTTGGTTAAGGCTTAGGGGTCCCTAACCGAAGGAGTACTCACCGCCTCCAGGTGACGATGACGGTAGTGGCGGTGTGGGCTCTCTGTGCCAGACACTGTGCTAGGGGCTTTTCATATCTTAGTTCTGTTCATTATAGTAACACTGCAGGGCAGCTCACGCTCCCGTTTTGCAGATGAGGAAACTGAGGCATGGGGTCATTAAGTGACCTAAGTCACTTAGCTGGAAGTGGTTCAGCCAGAGTGGAACCCAGGACTGTGTGATTGTGCCGGGGCAGCCACTCTGAAGTCCACAGGTTGTATCCATGGGGTCCCAGAAAGCTCAAGACCCTCTTCCACATCTAGAAGGCTTTGAGGAATTTGTCTGGGAAAACAAACTGCCTGGCGGGCCTGGCTGTCACCTCAATGCGTGCTAGCCTTCCCTGCCAAGACATTGACTGCTTGACCCTGGATCCACAAAGGACTGGGTCCAGACATTCACTCTGGACCAAACTTGCAGAATGTGGGTTTGGTGGCAATAAAACCACAAGATTACTTGCCTTGTAATGACTGTGCAAAGGACGACAGATATTTGTCCTCGTTCTAGCATGTCTGAGCCCTTCTGGAGGAGAGACAGGTGTCCATTAGTTTTGGAGGGTTTTTTTTTTTTTTTTTTTTTTTTGAGTTGGAATCTCACTCTGTCACCCAGACCGGAGTGTAGTGGCTGCTCCCGGCCACCACAGCCTCGACCTGCTGGGTTCCGGCGATCTTTCCGCCTCAGCCTTCCAAGTAGCTGGAACTACAGGCGTGCACTACCACACCCGGCTAATTTTTGATTTATTGTAGAGATGAGGTCTCGCCAAGTTGCCCAGGCGGGTCTTAAACCCGCGGGCTCAGGCAATCCACTCACCTCAGCCTCCCAAAGGCGCGGGATTACAGGCTGAGCCACCGAGCCTGGAAGTTTTGGAGATTTTTAGTGTTGCTTGTAGAAGCAGAGTTTTGTGGATTCCTCTCTGTATCGAGCTGTGGGTAGATCAGGAAGTGTCAGGTGTGACCAGAGTCCCCAAAGAGCATGCAGTCTAGCCAAGGAGACCAGACATTCTCACTTTCAAACCAGCCTGGATGGTGGCCGCACAGGGGTCTGGTGGGGTGAGCCTCAGACCCTGTCATCAGGCCTGGCTCAGACATTCACCCTCAGCGTGACGCTGAGCCCACAGCTGCTTGTGATGGGGAGTTACTGGGGAAGAGATCTGGGGCTCCCTTCCATCTGAGACTCTCTGTCATAAAGGTGCTGCCGTGGGGGTGAGAGGAGCACAGAGTGGAGAGACCGCAGAGAAGGCTGACCAGGATAGGCCTCAGAGCAGGGAGGTGGACGCTAGTTAGGACTTGGGGAAGAAGAGTTAGGAGAAGAGGTGGAGGAACAAGGAGGTGGAAGGTGTGGAAGGGGATAAGTACGCCTCTGGCCATGCCTGGGACTGGCAGGCACACAGTTGCAGGCTCAGTCAATCCTGGCTATCTTCTACACTGGACAGAGCTGTTGAAAAGGTCCTTACAGCCGGGCTCGGTGGCTCATCCTGTAATCCGGTGCCTTTGGGAGACTGAGGTGAGTGGATTGCCTGAGCCTGCGGGTTCGAGACCCACCTGGGCAGCGAGACTTCATCTCTACAATAAATAAAAAAATCAACCGGGCGTGGTAGTGCTTGCCTGTAATTCTGGCTACTTGGAAGGCTGAGGCGGAAGGATCGCCGGAGCCCAGCAGGTCGAGGCTGCGGTGGCCGGGAGCGGCCACTGCACTCCAGTCTGGGCGACAGAGTAAGATTCCAACTCAAAAAAACAACAAAAAAGAAAAGGTCCGTACAAGCTGGGCGTGGTGGCTCATATCTGCCATCCCAGCACTTTGGAAGGCGGTAGTGAGAGGATGGCCTGCCCTTGGGTTTGAGACCAGCCTGGGCAACATGGCGAGACCTCGTCTCTACAATAACTAAAAAAAATTAGCCGGGCGAGGTGGTGCACACCTGTAGTTCCAGCTACTTGGAAGGCTGAGGCGGAAGGAACACTTGAGTCCAACAGGTCGAGGCTGTGGTGGCCATGAGTGTGCCACTGCACCCCAGCCTGGGCGACAGCGTGAAGCTCCCACTCAAAAAAATAAAAAAGAAAAGATAGTTACTGACTCCAGTGGGAATGAATTCCATTCCCTTCCCCAAAAGCAATTCTAAGGGAGGGGACACGAAAGCTGGGTGATGCCTCTGAAGGGGGGGAAGGCACACACTTGGGCAGCTGGGGGGGCCTTGCCGGTGGTCTCTCGTCTCTGGGGTCTCACCGAGTCCCGGGTGTGCGACCGCGGGGTGAGTTCAGAAGGAAGAGCAGCCTGTCTGTGGAGGCCCCTGACCTGGAGAGGAAGCAGAGCCAGGCTGCCCTCCCCCTTCGTAGCCAGGAGACCCCTCTGCCCCGGAGACGTTTGGGGTGGGGAGGGCTGTTCCCCTCTCCTCTCCGTGGCGCCCTCACCCTGCACCGCCTCCTGCCCCTAGTGCTTCCTTTGGAGAAACAGCTGCACGAGGCCGCTCGCCGGAACGACATCGGGAGGATGCGGGAGCTGATCCGGAGGAGGGTGAACGTTGGGGCCAGAAACCACGTGCGTCATGGGCCCTCCAGATCCGTGGCACCCGGGATGGTGTCATAGTAGTGCCACCACCCAGCGAGGATGGCTCATGGAGCTGGAGGCAGCTGCCTTTGCATGCACCAGTCTGGAGGAAGGCTCGAGCTCTGTCCTCATTATTTGCACCGGCTTGAGGTTGCTGAGACTTGGAGTGGGTGGGGCTTCACCGGAGGCCAGAGTCAGGACTCCAGGCCAGGCTTGGGCAGTGCCAGAGGTCAAGCCCATCTCAAAGGTACACTCAAGGAGCAAAGGTTAGAGCCAGGAGGGCAGGGATCAAAGGTCAGCAGCCAGAGGCTGGCAGATGGGCAGACGAGGAGGACAGACATGAAGCAGAGCTTGTCACACACGATTCACTCCCGCTGTGACAAGCTGTCCTGAGAGTATGTGGAGGAGGGTTGGAAGGGGTTTGTCTCATCCAGAGGCATCAGGAAAAGCCTCCAAAGGAAGTGGCATTTTTGAGGTGCCGGGTGAAGTGGGACAGTGTGGCGGGCGAAGGGAACAGCATGGCTGGAAGCCCTGAGGAAGGCGAGAAGAACTGCTCTCCAGGGAGGGGTGTGGCTTGCCTGAGATGAGAGTCAGGGTTTCCTCTCCTTGTCCCTTTAGAAGCTGAAAACTCCAGAGGGAAGATGGGGACTCCTGGGTTGGAGGCGGGCTTCCCTCAGGCTTGCTCAGAGCCGCTGTGGGCCAGAGACAGGATGAATTGCTAGGGTGGTCTGAGGAGGAGCCAGGAGTCCGGCTCCTGCAGGCCTCCTGTTCTGCGAGAAGGAAGGGACAGACCCCAGGCGCTCAGAGACCCTTCGAGAACTTGGAGAAGAATTCTAGGCCACATGTGGTTGCCCAGCAAGGGGGACAGTAGGAACGGAGGCTTAGAGGTGGGAAGTCGTTGGGCATTTCTGAGAAGTAGGGGAGGGCAGTGCCAGGCCACGCAGGGCGTCCTAGTCCCTGGGGTGGAGAGTTTGTCCCAAGAGCCGCGGGAAGCCCTGCCGAGTTTGAGGTGGGAACCCATTGTGATGTGCTGCCTTCGCGCTGGCTGCTGCTGTGTGGGGGTAGGAGCAGGGGACCAGAGTGGGCTGGGCCACCAGCCTACTGGTCACCAGAGCCGGCAAAGGCCCCTCCAGCCTGCAGTCCACCTGTCCTGGGGAGGGGGCAGGCGGTGGGCCAGGCTATCAGGCGGCATCACCTGACTGGCTTCCCCACCCCCCTGCAGGTGGGCAGGGCGGCCCTGCACTGGGCTGCGGGCGCAGGGCACGAGCCGGCTGTGCGGCTGCTCCTGGAACACAAGGCTGCTGTGGACGCGCAGGATGCGGTAGGGCCCTCACGGGGGCACATCTGTGTGTCTGTCTGCCTCAGGCTTGGGAAGGGCCCTGGGGATCTCCCTAGGCCTGGGAGCTGGTGGCTGGGGTTGCTGTGAAGGTGCAGCCGCTCAGGCTGGGAGTGGCAGTCTTCAGGGGCACTGACTCCGTTCTTCTCTTGTACAGTGATAGAGTGGATTCCACAGTCAGGGACCTTTCAGTCCCCAGAAGGCCATTTCAGTCCCTCATGATGCCGTGTGGACAGCGAGAGCTACGGACTGTAGAACAGATAATTGGGTGGATGGATAAGGACCTGCTGAGCAAAGTCACCCGGGGGAAGGTCTCTCTTGATGTGCTGTAGGGCTCTGCCCTGACGAACGCTTTAACCAAGGGCTTAAATAAAGGCTTAGCAGTCTTACATAACAAGTTGGTAGGCAGCAACTTGCTGAGAGAGAGAGTGCTGAAGCGTAGCAGGATTTACAAAATTATCTCTGCAGAATTGGGAAAAGGGCTGAATCTGACAATGACATTTGAGAGGGATACACTTCAGGATCTACATTTAAACGTTATTATTATTATTATTTGTTTTTTTTTGAGTAGGACTCTCTGTTGGCCAGACTGGAGTGCAGTGGCACAATTATGGCCACTGGCAGCCTTGACCTGCAGGACTCAGGCGATCCTTCCACCTCAACCTTCCTGGTGCAGAGTTCAGAGCCAGGACCAGGTCTCCTGGCCCCTTTGGCTGTAGCGAGGCCAACCCCAGCCCCGCCTTGGTGGCTCTGTGCCAGGTCCAACACCTTCCCCAAAATTTCAGGAGGAAGAACTTAAATTCTGTGGTCACTGCTGGCCCTTACTTTCAGCTTCTGCTCAACTTTTGCCATCCTCTTGACATTTTGCAAGCAGTCCTTTGTTTCCACCTCAAACGTGGTACTTCTCCTCGGAGACTCCATCCATGCGAGGCTTGTGGTGTGGGATGGCTTTCCAAAATGAGAGAGGGAGGGGACTTATATCACATGGGAAAACAGTGTAAAAATCATAAAATTCTCTCTTTCATGTTCTGTTCTTTTTTTTTTCTTTGAGATGGAGTCTCACTCTGTCATCCAGACTGGAGTGCAGTGGCATACTCCCAGCCACCGCAGCCTTGACCCGCTAGGCTCCGGCGATCCTTCCGCCTCAGCCTTCCAAGTAGCTGGAACCACAGGCGTGCGCTACCACGCCTGGCTAATTTTTGATTTATGGTAGAGACGAAGTCTCGCCAAGTTTCCCAGGCTGGTCTCGAACCCATGGGCTCAGGCTATCCACTTGCCTCAGTCTCCCAAAGTGTTGGGATTACAGGCTGAGTCACCGAGCCCGGCCTTCTTTTATTTTTTATTTTAAAGATGTGGGATAAGGCTGGGCTTGGTGGCTAGCACTTTGGGAGGCTGAGGCGAGTGGATTGCCTGAGCTTGTGGGTTCGAGATCAGCCTGGGCAACTTGGTGAGAACTCGTCTCTACAATAAATTTAAAAAAAATTAGCTGGGCATGGTAGCGCGCATCTGTGGTTCTGGCTACTCAGAAGGCTGAGGCAGAAGGATCGCCGGAGCCCAGCAGGTCGATGCAGGGGGTGACTGTGAGCGTGCCTGCCACCGCATCCCAACCTGAGTGAAGAAGTGAGACTTCAGCTCAAAAAAAGTGGGGTACGATTCAGGGTTATGTACATAAGTTGTCATCGTACAGGTAAAGTTTGGGTGCCCTCCTTGATACTGTGTGTCCCCACCCTCCCCTGGCAGTGTCCCACGACTGCCAGTCCCTTTCTTGCAGTATTATGATAAACGTTCAGGGTTCGCTTATGAGTAATAACATGTGATACGCAGATCTTTGTTTCTGGGATAGATTACTGAGTGTTATAGGCGCTAATTCCATCCAAGTTGCTGCAAAGTTCATAATTTTGTTTGTAGTTTATGGCTGCATAATATTCCATTGTGCAAATGTATCACACATTTTCTTTACCTGGTCTACTTTCGATGGGCAGCACGGCTGGCTCCATGTTTTTGCTGTTGTGCCTAATGCGGCAATGATGTTCTGTTCTTCAAGGTCCCTTGGCTCTTCCCTGTCTTGGCCCCAGCCTCTGCTGCTCGCCCTCCAGTGCTGTCCTTGCCTGCACCACCCCTCTCTGAGTCTCCGAATTCCACCCATTTTTTTTTTTTTTTTTGAGTTGGAATCTCACTCTGTCACCCAGACTGGAGTGCAACGGCCGCTCCCAGCCACTGCAGCCTCGACCTGCTGGGCTCCGGCGATCCTTCCGCCTCAGCCTTCCAAGTAGCTGCAATTACAGGTGTGTGCTACCACGCCTGGCTAATTTTTGATTTGTTGTAGAGATGAGGTCTCGTCAAGTTGCCCAGGCGGGTCTCGAACCCACGGGCTCAGGCAATCCACTCACCTCGGCCTCCCAAAGTGCTGGGATTACAGGCTGAGCCACCGAGCCCGGCCTCATTTTTTTTTTTTTTTTTTGTTTGAGTTAGAGTCTCACTCTTGTCGCCCTGGCTGGAGTACAGCCGCACTCTCATGGCCACCGCAGCCTCCACCTGCTGGACTTAGGTGATCCTTCTGCCTTAGCCTTCCAAGCCACCATGTCTGGCTAGTTTTTGTAATTTATTGTAGAGATGAGGTCTCACCAAGTTGCCCAGGCTGGTCTCGAACCCTCAGGCTCAGGCAGTCCTCTCACCTCGGCCTCCCAAAGTGCTGGGTTTACAGGCTGAGCCACCGTGCCTGGCCCCCATCTGTTTCTAAAGCAGAGTACTGAAACTCTGTTTTTGGATGCTCAAGGGTCAGCTGGTCAGTTAGTTCCCTCTGGCTTTTGCCTTTCGCCCAGCCCCATGTCAAGACCTTTGCCCAAACACAGCTCCCCTCCAGGGGGAATTAAGCCATAAGACTTCCTGACACCCTTTACAAAGGCCTCCTTGTGGAGCCCCATCCCTGGGAGGTGGGTTTGGAGGCCCTGAGTGGAAATTTCAAGGGAGGAAATCTCAAGGGAGGTGGAGGCAAGGGCTTCCCACGTGCGGAGCCCGCCATACTGAGGTTAGCCAAGGGATTCTGGTGACCCTGGAGCACTGAGCGGATGTCGAGGAGGAGCACCCACAAACAGGTGATGAGGCCTTAGGCGTATTTTCTTTTTTTGAGTCGTTGGGTTCAGGTGATCTTTCTGTCTCAGCCTTCCAAGTAGCTGGAACTACAGGCATACACCACCACACCCGGCTGATTTTTTGATTTATTGTAGAGATGAGGTCCTCTCGCCTTAGTTTCCCAAAGTGCTGGGATGACAGGCTTGAACCACAGTGCCTGGCCTAGGAGTATTTTCAGATGCTCCAGAGGGCTGGTGGGATGGAAATTGCAGGCATGTAGATTTCAGTAGAACTTAGGGAGGGGTCTCTTCTTTCCTTTTTTCCCCCTCACTGCCTCCTCAACCTCCTGGGCTCAGGCCATCCTTCTGCCTTAGCCTCCTGAGTAGCTGGGACTACAGGCACATGATACCACACCCACTAATTTTTGGATTTTTTTTTTTTTTTTGAGTTGGAGTCTTACTCTGTCACCCAGACTGGAGTGCAGTGGCCGCTCCCGGCCACTGCAGCCTCGACCTTCTGGGCTCCGGCGATCCTTCCGCCTGAGCTTTCCAAGTAGCTGGAACTACAGGCACATACTACCACGCCTGGCTAATTTTTTGATTTATTGTAGAGATGAGGTCTCACCAAGTTGCCCAGGTGGGTCTCGAACCCATGCGCTCAGGCAGTCCACTCACCTCAACCTCCCAAAGGCGTGGGATTACAGGCTGAGCCACTGATCCTGACTGATTTTTTTTTTTTTTTGTAGAGATGGAAGTCTAGCTATGTTGCCCAGACTGGTCTCAAACTCCCGGGCTCAAACAGTTCTCTTGCCTTGGCCTCCCAAAGTGCTGGGATTACATGTGTGAGCCACTGTGCCCGGCCCCTACGGAAGAGTTTCCTTTTTTTTTGAGTTGGAGTCTCACTCAGTCGCCCAGACTGGAGTGCAGTGGCTGCTCCCGGCCACCGCGGCCTTCCAGGTAGCTGGAACTACAGGCGCGCACTACCACACCCGGCTGATTTTTTATTTATTGTAGAGATGAGGTCTCGCCAAGTTGTCCAGGCGGGTCTCGAACCCAGGGTCTCAGACAATCAACTCACCTCAGCCTCCCAAGGCGTGGGATTACAGACTGAGCCACCGAGCCCGGCTTATGGGAGATTTAAACAGTCAATTGCCAAACACTTGTCCAGGAGGAGGTCTTCACTTGTCAAAGCAAGTTAGGAATCAAGGATGAGACTGTGTGTCTTTCATGAAGCTATATTTGTAGACTCTATTCTGGGATTGGTTCCTAATGAAGTTTTTCTTTTCTTTTTTTAAAATGGTCTTTCTTTATGAGATGATCTTGACAGCAAGTGGAAGCTGTTTTACTTTTAAGTTCCATGTATGAAAAAGTTTGCAAGCCGGGCTCGGTGGCTCAGCCTGTAATCCCACGCCTTTGGGAGGCTGAGGTGAGTGGATTGCCTGAGCCTGCGGGTTCGAGACCCACCTGGGCAACTTGGCGAGACCTCATCTCTACAATAAACCAAAAAAATTAGCTGGGTGTGGTAGCGTGCGCCTGTAGTTCCAGCTACTTGGAAGGCTGAGACAGAAGGATTGCCAGAGCCCAGCAGGTTGAGGCTGCGGTAGCCGGGAGCGGGCACTGCACTCCAGTGTGGGCAACAGAGTGAGACTCCAACTCAAAAAAAAAATAAAAAAAATAAGTAAATTCCAAAAGCTTGGTGCTCCCTGCACTGCGTGGTGCTCTTGGTCCCTTATGGTTGCTGGTTTTGCCTACGGACACAGGACCCAGGTGGCATTGCCACGCCTCCTTGCATTCCCCTCACCTCTCCCTGTCCTTTCCCCTAGTTTGGGATGAATGCACTTCTCCTGTCTGCCTGGTTTGGCCACTTGCGGATCCTCCAGATCCTGGTCAGCTCCGGGGCCAAGATCCACTGTGAGAACAAGGTAAGGCCTCACCCGGCAGCCCTGGTTCCCTCTGCCTCCCGCCCTAAATGCTCGGGTCTGCCCTCTCCTCTGCCCCCTGCCCTGGTTGCCCCATCTGGCCCACCACCTGCCTCTGCCGTCCCTCCTTCTCTTTTTTTCCCTTCCACCACCCTTCACTACTGGGTGATGTTGGGACAGTCCCCAGCCCTCTGGCCAGCCTCCTTGTGTACAAGAGAAGACCCAAAGTAGCACCTCAGGGGTAGGTAGGAAGGTTGCATGAGAGGGAGGTGGGGCTCCTCTGCCCCCTGTCTGAGCCCTGCCTCCCTTGGGGTCGGTGCGGGGGCGTGGAAAGAACAGAACACCGTTTGCCAGCCCTGGGACCTTGGGTGAGCCACTTCCGTCTGGAGCCTCAGTTTTCCCCTGTTCACCTCGGAGCTGTGGGAGAGGCCAGGGCAGTGCTGTGTGTGAAGTGCCTGGCACATTAGGAACTCGGCACTCCCTCACAGCTCGTGGTGAGTGCTGTGGGCCCCAGCAAGTCAGAGTGCCTGGCCTTCTTCCCTGGCCTCACCTTTTGGGGTATCAGCGACCCTGAGGAAAATGCAAACAGTTCTGAGTCAGATGCCTTTACCCAGGTCTCCCCTGGGTTCTCAAAGAGAATTCAGGGCATCTATGAACATGGATTGGAAAAAAGTGCATGTTTATTTTCACTTACTTCTACTTGAAAATTTAGCATTTCTTTTGATTGTGAATGTAGGTAACATTAGTACCTGTGACACTATCTCTAATTGAAAATGTGGCTGTTTTCATATCACATTTTGCAGGTTTTTTTTTTTTTGAGTTGGAGTCTCACTCCACTCACCCACCGAGCCCAGCTATCTTTTTTTTTTTTGAGTTGGAGTCTCACTCCGTCGCCCAGGCTGGAGTGCAGTGGCATGCTCCCGGTCACCGCAGCCTCGACCTGCTGGGCTCTGGCAGTCCTTCTGACTCAGCCTTCTGGGTGACCAGAACTACAGGCACACGCTACCACATCCGGCTGATTTTTTGATTTATTGTAGAGATGAGGTCTCGCTGCCCAGGCGGGTCTCGAAACCTGCAGGCTCAGGCAATCCACTCACCTCAGCCTCCCAGAGGCGTGGGATTACAGGCTGAGCCACCGAGCCAGGCTTGCCAATCCCTTTCTTACAGTATTATAGTAAACGTTCAGGGTCTGCTTATGAGTGAGAACATGTGGAACTCTGTTCTATGTTTCTGTGATAGATCACTGAGTATTATAGACTCTAAATTCATCTAAGTTGTTGCGAAATTCATATGCTTGTCCTTCTTTATGGCTGTGTAATATTCCATCGTGTATATGTACCACATTTTAACAATCCAGTCCATTGATTGGAATTTGCTGTAAGCACAGAGCTGGGAATGAGCCTCAGTGTTCCAGAAGGAGGGAGGCCGCGTCTTGGGTGTACATGGAGGGCGGGGCTCTGAATAATGGACTCCTCTGTTAAGCAGATTTGCTTTCTGTTTTTGGCCATGCATCACTGTAAAGTTTAGTGACTTACCATAATGATGATTTGTTATTTTCCACAATTTTGTGATTGACTTTGTCTGGTTCACCATATGGCTGCAGTCAGCAGGTGGTCGAGTGAGGGCTGCTGGCTGGCCTGGAGAGTCTCACTCATGTGTCTGGGGATCCTGCAGGGGGGCTGGAGTGTCTGGGATGGTGTGACTGGTTTCTCTAGGGTTGCTGATCCTCAGTGAGGCCAGTCTGGATCTCCTTATGTGGCAGCCTCTGGGCTGGAAAAAAAGCAAGAGTGAAATTGGCAAGGTCTCTAGAGGCCAAAGGTTGGAGAGTCAACATGTTGCTATTTCTTTTTTTTTTTTTTTTTTGAGTGGGAGTCTCACTCCATCACTCAGACTGGAGTGCAGTGGCACACTCCTGGCCATTGCAGCCTCGACCTGCTGGGCTCAGGTGATCCTTTCCCCTCAGTCTTTCAAGTACCTGTAACTACAGGCGTGTGCTACTATGCCCGGCTAATTTTTGATTTATTGTAGAGATGAGGTCTCGCCAAGTTGCCCGGGTGGGTCTCGAACCCTCGGGCTCAGGCAATCCACTCACCTCGGCCTCCCAAAGCACTGGGATTATAGGCTGAGCCACCGAGCCCGGCCGCATGTTGCTATTTGCACATCTTCTGTGGGTCAAAGCCCATCCCAGGTCCAGCCTAGATTCCAGGGGAGGAGAACATTGAATTCTCCCTCTTGGTGAGAAGTGTAGCACAGTCTTGGGGGGTGCTTCCAGGGTGGGAGGCATAGTTGCAGCGGTCTTTGCAAATGATACATTTCACGCTCCCTTTCAATCTCTTGTTCGAGGTCTTGCTCAGAGGGATTCCCTTTCCCTTTAGATGCCATGATCACAGTCCAGCTTCTGCTCTGGAGCTTTTTCTGTCCCCTGCCGCTTGCTTGGCTCTGCCTTATTAGGCCTTGGTGATACTTAAGGTTTTTACAAACTATAGACTATTTTTTTTTGACTTGGAGTCTCTGTCGCCTGAGTTGGAGTGCAGTGGCACACTCATGGCCACCACAGCATCGACCTGCTGGGCTCAGGCGATCCTTCTGCCTCAGCCTTCCAAGTAGCTGGAACTACAGGCATGTGCCATCGTGTTTGGCTAACTTTTTGATTTATTATAGAGACGAGGTCTCACCAAGTTGCCCAGGCTGGTCTTGAGCTCAGTGGCTCAGGCAGTCCTCTCATCTCTGCCTTCCAAAGTGCTGGGATTATGGGTGTGAGCCACCACACCTGGCAGCTTTTCCTTATTTTTCATTACCTTGATGCTTTTGAAAAGTAATAGCCAAGGAATTTGTAGAATGTCCTTTGATTTGGGTCTGTCTAGTGTTTTCCTCATGATTAATCTAGGGTTATGGAATTTGGGAAGAATAGCACAGAGGGGAGTGCCCTTCTCATCTCTTCATAGCAAGCAGTCCATGATACCAACATGAAACACCCAAATGTAAAATTCATAATTACTGAGATTTGACCACTGTCAAGATGTAAAACATTGTTCTGTTGATTTTTATGACCCATTGATGGTTGCAATCTGCTATTTGAAAAACAATGCTTCAGATAATCTGGGGCGTGGTGGCTCATGTCTGTAATCCTGCACTTTGGGAGGCCAAGGCAGGAAGTCTGTTTGAGCCCAGGAGTTCGATACCAACTTGGGCAATGTAGTAAGACCTTGTCTCTACCAAAAAAAAAAAATTAACCAGGTGTGGTGCTCACTTGCAGTCCTCACTACTTGGGAGGTTGAGGCGGGAGGACTGCCTGATGCTAGGAGGTTGAGGCTGTGGTGAGCCATGATTCTGCCACTTCACTCCAGCCTGGGTGACAGAGTGAGACCCTCTACTCAACCCCCCTCCCCCAAAACAAAACAAAAACCATGTGACCTTAGTGCGAGTCAGGAGAGCAGCTCTGGGTCATCAACCTAAGAGTTGCAGGCCTCCCTCTAAGTGCTGCTTCTGGGCTCAGGAGATCACCTTCCTGTCTGCCCTCACCCAACCCAGGCCGTTTCCCTCTAGTCCCTACAGACCAGAGCTGCTTCAGTCTTTGTTGAAGGTTTGGAGGTTGCCTCCTAGTGAAATGTCCTGGGTGCTTCTCCATTAGCATCTGTATTAAGGGAGCAGATGTCTAGAACCTTCTAAACTGTTCTGTGGAGATGCTCCAAGGACTGCTGGTGATCTACAACCTCACCTTACGTGCTCGAATCATTTTTCAGTTGATAAAATGCTTTTCCTATGGGCCCAGTCCTCTCAACCATCCACTGAGGTGATCAGGGATTATTATCCTAATTTGACCTATGTGAAAATGGAGGCTCAGAGAGGCAGAGGTGACCAGCGCAAGGCCACAGAGCTGATGAGTGCTGGAGCTAGGAGTTGGATTCTGGCATCCTGACTCCCATCGGGCCGGAGTGTGTTATCCCTGGGGGCTTTTTGTTATTTGCAGGGTTGTTTCCACTGGGAGGGGAGGCTGTATTCTGGGTCCCAAACACCCGCTGTGCGGGAGACAGGCAGTGCATGAGAAGGCCTGCCTTCGCAGACTGCAGGGCCTGCCCTGGGCTTGCTTCCAGGATGGCCTGACTTTACTGCATTGTGCAGCTCAAAAAGGCCACATGCCTGTACTGGCGTTCATCATGGAGGACCTGGAGGACGTGGCCCTGGACCACACAGATAAGGTGAGAGACAGGGCTGCTCGGCCTCCCTCGGGGATCGGGGTCTGTGGGTGCCACTCTTGCCCAGTGGGCTTATGGAACTCCTTGCATGCATCCTTTGAGCTGTGGATAGACTGGACCATGCCTGGGGAACCACCGGTCTGGAAGAGGCGTCTGGACACAAATGAGCAAGTAGAACACGGTCGGTTGCCTCAGAAAAGCCCTGATCAAGGACTAGACAGGTTAGAGAAGCCTTTGCTTTCTCCTTCCTGGAGGAGGTGGCACTGGGTGAATGAACTGCGTCTGTGGATAAGATTGGAAAGCAGAGGCTGGGGACCAGGATCACGAGGAGGGGGCCTTGCTAGAGCTTGAGAGATGGGAAGGGTCCTCTGTGTGTGAATTCTGATGGACTGGAATCTTGGAAGGGAAGGCCCAAGGGGGGCTGGCGGGCCCTCTGGAGCTCTCAACCCCCAGCCTCAGAAATCTGCCCTTTATTCAGTAGGCAACAGGAGGTCACCTAAGTCAGTGGGGGTGGGAGCCACCACGCAGCTCTTGTTGGGAGCTGAGGGCTGGGCTTTCCAAGCAGGTTGTGTAGGGCAGGGGAAAGGGAAAGGGAAGTGCCAGGGCAGGAGCGGACGCTGCAAGGCCAGAGTGGTTGGGGACATAGAGGCCAAGCCAGTGGGGCAGGCGTACCCACCCACAGGGCCAGGAAGGTTCACACTCCTTCTTTCTTCTTCTGGCCAGCTGGGCAGGACGGCATTCCTCAGGGCAGCTGAGCACGGGCAGCTGGATGCTCTGGACTTCCTCGTGGGCTCTGGCTGTGACCACAGTGTCAAAGACAAGGTACTGTGACCGTGAGACTCTGGGCTTCTACCAGGGTGCAGAACCTGCCACACCTTCTGGGCTCTGACTCCTCACCTGTGCCTATGTCTGATGCCCACATAGGCACAGGTGAGGAGGGGCGGTGACCCAAAGACCAGACTGTGTCCAGGGTTCATCCAGCAGCTTTTCACCAGCACGCATTATGGGCTAGCCCTGTGCCCTGGGTTGGTGGCATAAAGATGCCCAAGACCCAGTTTCCTACTCAAGGAGCTCAGCACCACAATCCTAGTAAAGAGCTGTGACCCTATGTGACAGGTCTGGTTGGGGGGTAGCGCTGCTTGGAGCACGTTGAGCAGGACTTTGTGCCATTGTGGTCACCTCTCACTGGGGATGTGGGGAAGAGTTGGGGATGGGAGCCACAGGCCTGCTGGTTATTTGCCTTCTTTGTGATTTAGTGCTCTACTATGGCTATGGCCCAATAGGATGGGAACACTGAGGGGGGAGCAGCTCATTCGGGGTGGAGAGCTTATGAGCAGGATTTTGCTGCTTTAAGAAGGGCTGAGGAAGCTGGGCTCGTGGCTCAGGCTGTAATCCTGCGCCTTTGGGAGGCGAGGTGAGTGGATTGCCTGAGCCTGCAGGTTCGAGACCCACCTGGGCAACTTGGCGAGACCTCATCTCTACAATAAATCAAAAATTAGCCAGGCGTGGTAGCGTGCTCCTGTAGTTCTGGCTGCTTGGAAGGCTGAGGCGGAAGGATCGCTGGAGCCCAGCAGGTCGAGGCTGCGGTGGCCGCTCCCGGCCACTGCACTCCAGTCTGGGCGGCAGAGTGAACTCCAACTCAAAAAAAAAAAAAAAAAAAAAAAGGTGTGAGGAATGGGGCCAGAAGAGATGACCCTGCAAATGACTCTTGTCAGTGGACCTTTGCGAATCATTACAAAATATATGGCAGCAGATGCTAAATGATACTTCCAACAAAGGCATATCCTCCATTATTAATCTTCTGACTAATGTGCTTGGCCAGAATAGAGGGAGTTCTGTCTACATTGTAGTGAGCTCTCAGACAAATGCACCACAAGATCTCAGCACTGGAAGGTGTCTTTGTCAAGGGCCAGTTCCGCCTTCTCAGTTCAGAGCTGTGGAAACTGAGGCCCTCTAGGGAATGCTTTAGCCAAGATTACACAAGACAGAGGTAGAACTGGGTTTGGAATCAGCACTCTGCTGCATGACTCTGTGTTCCTCTCCCTCACCAGAGGGAGACCAAGGCCTCCTTGAGGTCTTCACTGAGTATGTCCACAATCCTCCTTTTTGGACAGAAAGGTGAGTCAGATCCTGAGATCAGATCAGGCTGGTTTCCTTTGTTCTGGAAACTTGGGCAGAGCAGGTCCTGCTCCATGCCAGGGACACAGAGAGGGGATGGGATAGCCCTTGCCAGGGCAGCCTTCCCCAGCAGGCAAAAATGATCATACCTCAGGGCCCAGGAAAGCAGGAGCAACCAGAAACAGAAGGAAAGAAAAATCCAATTTTGATGAACTTATCCAGAATCTTGAAATCAGAAGTTCTACAAAGAAGCCTTTGAAACTGCATTCCTCTGCTAAGTTTTGTGTTTCAGGTTTTGAGTGTTTTCTCCCTCCCTCTCTCCCTCGCTCCGTCTTTCTTTTCCTTCTTTCCCGCCGTCACCCAGGCTGGAGTGCAGCGGCACGCTCATGACCTTCCAAGTAGCTGGAACCACAAGCATACGCGACCATGCTCAGCTCATTTTTTGATTGATGGTAGAGATGAGGTCTTGCCAAGTTGCCCAGGCTGGTCTTGAACCCCTGGGCTCAGGCAGTCCTCTCGGCTCTGCCTCCCGAAGTGCTGGGGATTATAGGTGTGAGCCACTGCGCCCAGCAGGAGTGTTTTCATTTTGAATCTAATTTGAGGAGGGGCACAGTATGTTTTCAAGACCTACTAAGAGGGAGAGACCTGTCAGAACTAACGACAGCACAGGTCACACCACATGCGCTATAACAAATGGTCGGAAGGCTTTGAAAGCCCAGAGAGTGACTAATTCTACTTGAAAGGGCAAGGCTCTGCTGTCAAGGCCTCACAGAGGTGGACATGCTGGGCATCCCCGAGGCAGAGGGAAGAGGGCACCAAGCCCAAGGCCATGGCCTTCTTCCATCCTGCTCTTCTGCCTCTGAGCCCCCTGTCCTGCCCCAGGAAAGAGTGCCCTGTTAGATGTCTGTGCGTGCCACCTGCAGCTTCAGAGGGCAGGATGTGGATTTTTGTAGCGAAGAAGAAAACCCCGTGACAGTCTGTCTCCACATCCTGCTGACTGGGGGCACGTGTTGGCCCTTCATGGGTCACCCGCTTCTTTTGTGTCTCTGAACACAGAACTGCACGCCATGGCTGCATTTTCGGGTGCTGCTCCTCAGATCCCTGCTTCCAGCCACCAGGAGGTGGGGGAGGAGCGGGGCAAAGCTGCTGAGGAGGATGTTTAAGCTTAGCTCTTATTTATCAACCCAACAGTATGATCACAAAGGCAGTCTGAAGTCTGGTTTTTGATCCTGTAAGGTAGATATAGCTGTTTTATGGATGTGTGGTTTCATCACTGGGCTGGGCATGTTTTGACCTATTTTAAGTTCCGCTTGTGGTTTTAGTGTGTGTTCACATCTTTGGACTTTGGAAAGCTGTGCCTCAGTGTGAGTGTCATGATCTTCTCCTTAGGAAGGTATTGGGGCAGGCCAGGCAGAGGAAGCGCTTGGGCCAGGAGTCCCCCATGGCTGGCTCAGCTAAGTCGTGAGGCCCAGGTGCTTTCTGGGTGTGATGAGCCGTCAAAGCTGGATCTTGCCTTCTCGGTGCTTCTGTGGGTCCCTTGGGAATGCTTGCTCTTTGAGGATCACCTCTTCTCTGGCTGTCATGTCTAGCTGTTCTCCCTTGTCCGGGGTCCCTTCACCCCTTCAGGTGTCCTCTGCGGCCGGGTCCCCTTTAAAGTGCAGCCCTGAGCCTGCTGACCTCAGCGGGGGACACTTCTAGCACAGAGAACACTGTGCTCTCTGCTCTGCCCAATGTGGCTTTCCTGGCTCGGACACTGTCATCTTTAGACTTCCTTTTCTTTTTCTTTTTGAGTGGGAGTCTCACTCTGTCACCCAGGCTGGAGGGCAGTGGCACACCTCTTGGCCACTACAGCCTCGACCTGCTGGGCTCTGGCAGTCCTTCTGCCTCAGCCTTCCAAGTAGCTGGAACTACAGGCACGTGCTACCACACCCGGCTAATTTTTTTATTTATTGTAGAGATGAGGTCTTGCCAAGTTGCCTGGGCTGGTCTTGAACCTGTGGGCTCAGGCAATCCACTTGCCTCAGCTTTCCAAAGTGCTGGGATTACAGGCTGAGCCACCGAGCCCAGCCAACTTTCTTTCTTTTTTTTTTTTTGAGTTGGAGTCTCACTCCGTCACCCAGACTGAAGCCACTGCAGCCTCGACCTGCAGGGCTCCAGCAATCCTTCCGCCTCAGCCTTCCGAGTAGCTGGAACTTCTGAGTACAAGTGTGCACTACCACACCCGGCTCATTTTGATTTATTGTAGAGATGAGGTCTCGCCAAGTTGCCCAGGTGGGTCGCAAACCTCTTTTTTTTTTTTTTTTGGTTGGAGTCTCCCTCTGTCACCCAGGCTGGAGTGCAGTGGCACGATTACGGCCACCGCAGCCTTGACCTGGGTTCAGGTGATTCTTCTGCTTCAGCCTTCCAAGTAGCTGGAACTAAAGGCATCTGCCACCATGCCTGGCTAAATTTTCTGATTTATGTAGAGACGAGGTTTCGCCATGTTGCCCAGGCTGGTCTCGAACCCATGGGATCAGGCAATTCTCTTGCCTCAGCCTCCTGAAGTGCTGGGATTAAAGGCATGAACCACCACCACGCCTGGCTTGCCTTTAGACTTTCTAAGAGCGAGGCAACTACCAGTCCTCTGGCCCTCAAGTTCCAGGGGTCATGGGTCTCCTGGAAACCCTATTGCGTTATGGACTCATTGAACTTGGACATCTATTAAGTGTCTGCCATGTGTCCTTAGACGTTCCAAGAATGAGGCAACTACCAGTCCTCTGACTCCAAGGGACATGATCCCCTGGAGATCCTATTAAATTATTGACTTATTGAACCTGCACATCTGCTGAGTCTGCCATGTCCCCCAAGCCCTTCTAGGCAATTGTGGAAACGTCAGAGAATAAAATGGATGGGAAGTCCTGTCTTTGTGGGCTTATGCTTCAGCAAGAAGAGTCAGACAGTGATCAGTAAGCATCGTGTACACCCAGTGACAGAGTGTGTTAGCAGGTGATCAGTGCCACAGGGCAGGAAAAGGGGCTCAGGGGGACAGAGCTGGGGGGTTGTAGTTTCAAAGCGTGTGGTCAGGGTAGGCCATGTGTCATGTGACTCCGTAAGAAGTTGACATCTCAGGCAAAGACTTGAAGGAGACAGACGACTGAGCCAAGTAGATGCCTGGGAGCAGCCTGAGCTCAGAAGAGGATGGAAGGAGCCTTGCGCAGTGAGAAGGGTCAGGTCTGGGGCACTGAGGAAGGACACACGGCTTGTTTTGGTTTCACTTTTAAGCAATGAGTCTGCCCTGAAGTGTAGGGAAAGAGAGACCAGGGTTTGGCTCTTGAAAGCGAGACCTCATCTCTACAATAAATCAAAAAAATTAGCCGGGCGTGGTAGCGCGCGCCTGTAGTTCCAGCTACTTGACTTGGAAGGCCGAGGTGGAAGGCTCGCCGGAGCCCCCCAGGTCGAGGCTGCGGTGGCTGGGAGTGGCCACTGCACTCCAGTCTGGGCGACAGTGAGACTTCAACTCAAAAAAAAAAAAAAAAAGAAAAAAAAGAAAGGGCCCTTGGTGGCAGTTTTGGGCCGGCTCTCGGGGACACAGTGGCAGTGGCCTGGCGTGCCTGCCTGTAGTTCACCCCAGACTTGCTCTGTGCCCTGGACATATCACTTCCCACCTCCCATCCTCAGCTTCTGTGTCTGTAAAATGAGGGGCAGGTCTTGGGGCCCTTGAGGGTCTGTGACCCTGGGCCTCTGTGGTCTCCGGCATCTGAGGAGCCCTCGTTTTCTCAGGAGGGGAACACGGCCCTTCACCTGGCTGCCAGCCGGGGCCACATGGCAGTGCTGCAGCGACTTGTGGACATCAGACTGGACCTGGAGGAGCGGAATGTGGTGAGTTACCGCCAGGGGGAATTAGAGATGCGTGACGCTTGCTTGTTCCCTGCCTTTTAGGAACCCCCAGCCCGTGGTGCCATCTGAAGCCAGGAAGCGGGGACCTGTCCTGGGACTGATGGCCCCCTAGCAAGAACTAAGCAGTATCACAGCAGTCCAGACTTAGTGGGGGCAGAAGGCACAGTGGGTTACCAAGAAGTGGGACACAGAGTGTGAGTGTGAGAAGTTGCCATGGCCAGGGTGACCAGGGATGGCTTCCTGGAATAGGAAGAAATAGACAGAGAAGAGGGGCTGAGATGGCCTCATGGGATAGGAGATGTGAGCAGGGAATGTGTGCTCCACAAAGTGAGGACGTCAGGTGTGGGGTGCTCAGGGGACCACAAGCAAGCAACCTCATTGTCCTCAGCAACTGGGCAGTGGAGAGCTCCAGCAGCCATGGCACAAGGGGTGTCCTTTTACCTCGGGATCTGGGCCCACCTCAGCCCGCCTCCCTGCTGTCCCTGGGCCTCTCTCTGTGTATTTCAGGAAGGTCTGACCGCCCTACACGCAGCTGCCTGAAGGCATCCACCCCGACTGTGTGCAGCTCCTCCTCAGGGCTGGGAGCACCGTGGACGCCGTCACCCAGGTAGCCAGGCCTTCCAGGACTGGCACCTGCCCTGGGCTGCTGCGCTGTGACCATGTCCACAGTAACGGCCGCTGTGGTTCCTGAACGTGGTGTGAATAGAGGCTTCGAGGCATCAGGCCAGGCTCTGATCTCGGCTTCTCCACCGCTGAGTTCTGTGGCCTTGGGCAGGTTGCCTCAGCTCAGAGAGACTGAGCCTCATTTCTCAGTTGTAAAATGGGTGTTGCATACTGGCTCTTCCACATTGCTGTGGGGACTACATGCCTCATGGGAGCTCAGCAGCGGTGTGTGGATTCTACTTTTTGGGCTCTTGATAGACCACAGAGCCCTTTTATAACTACGGCCTCAGAAAAATGTCACCATTTTACAGATGTGAAAACTAAACTGAAGCTCAGAGAGGACTTTCTCAGGGTCAAAGTAAGAATCGAAGCAAGTCTCGAGTTTGCGCCTCTGACTCTGGAGCGCCTGCCCTCTGATGGGGCTGTCCCCTGACAGAGCTGGGAACTGGGCTGTGACCCTGGATGGGCCTCTTCTCTTCCTCCCCATGGTGTTCCACAATTCTGCTGGTAGAAATTCTCCTCTGTGACCTGGAATGGGGGCGGGGGGAGTAGGCTTTCTTTGGGTAGGGAGTTGGTGCTTCTGCTTTTTTAGTTTTGAATCAGTGACAGACCCTTTCTTGGCTAGTTAAATGGCTTTAGGGTCTGGAATTCTCTGTTCTAAATGTCAAAAGTATAGCAAAAATATTCATCATCAATAAGAAAATACAAATAATAATAGCATAAATACACGAGTAGTTAAAAAACAGAGGAATTAAAATGGTATTCTAAAAAAAACACTTATTGAGCTTTGGCTGGGACTCTCTCAAGAGGACAAGTTCTCATGAATTTTCCCAGGGGCCACCTCTCATCCATAAGCAGCCTGAGGTGGTCTGTGAAAATGTTTTGCTATTCACTTGACCCAGAAAAACCCACAGACAAGCAAATCAAGCAGCCTAAATCTTGTTTGCTTAAGAACACTCGTGAACCTGCCCAGTGCATCAAGACTATGCATATCTGAAAAGGTATCTGAAAGATGTCACTTTACTGAAGCAGTGTGTGCCATTCTGTCCTTACAATGGTGGAGTTGGTAGGTGTGTCCAGGCTTCACAGTGGGGCTGGACATAGGGTCAGTGACCCCTCCAATGCTGAATTAAACTGATACATAATAATTGTACATATTTATGAGATACAAGTGATATTTTGATACAAGTATACAATGTGTAGTAATCAGATCATGGTAATTGGGATGTCCATCACCTCAAATGTTTATCATTTCTTTGTGTTGGGAAAATTTGAGATTGTCTTTTCTAGCTATTTTGAAACACACAGTAAATTATTTTTTTTCTTGCTTTTCTTTGTTTTTGAGTTGGAGTCTCACTCTGTCACCCAGGCTGGAGTGCAGTGGCCGCTCCCGGCCACCGCCGCAGCCTCGACCTGTTGGGCTCTGGTGATCCTTCTGCCTCAGGCTTCCAAGTAGCTGGAATTACAGGCGTGCGCTACCACGCCCGGCTAATTTTTTTTGATTTATTGTAGAGATGAGGTCTTGCTACCCAGGCGGGTCTTCAACCCGCGGGCTCAGGCAATCCACTCACCTCAGCCTCCCAAAGGCGTGGGATTACAGGCTGAGCCACTGAGCCTGGCTCTTATAGTATTATAAGTAAATTATTGTTAACCGCTGGGCTTTCTTCTGGGATATCTTTTTCTTCTGTGAAACGTCCCCTTCTGGTTTAGGTACACTTTGTTTCTTTTCAGTAAGGATCACCTTAATGGGCTGTAGAGCTCACGTGTGGGTTAATCTGACCATGAACTCTGTAAAGAGGATAGCACATCTTGGGTGCTTTGCTCATCACAAACCATCGAGACCAGCTTAGGCACTCAATGAGCAGAGAATCAATATGGAAGTTTCAGCATCACTCTGTATTTTTAAGCATATTCTGAATTTACAGAACTTCCCTGGAAAGTGTGGGAACTACCACCCCAGAAGGATTGGGACCCAGCTAACGTACTTCCATTGGCATGGTGTTGCTCTTTGGTCAACAAGGTCCTTTCTCTGTGCCCAGCACAGTAGTAAGTCCTGGGAGGGGGCACAGAAGAAGCGAGATGATATGGCCACGCCTTCACAGTCACAGCAATAGGCATTCAGAGGCTGGAGAGGCCGCGTCCAGCTGGGTGACCACTGGGGTGTTGGAACTGCCCGTTGTGCCGGGTCTCATGCGCCAACCTCAGCTCGAGGGCCTGGCAGAGATCACAGGCCATGTCAACACGCCCACCCCTCCCAGAGTGTCATGCAGCAGAGTCTCTGTGGGGAGACAAGACCATGGTGACTGCATTTCCCCCGGGAAGTGGGTCAAGTCCTGCCTACCCTATGTACTTGCTCAGTTGGGACCTTGAAGGGGTGATCAGCTTGGTCCTGGTTTGCCCCACACTGTCCAGATTTTAAATCGGAAAGTCCCAAGTCCCAGGGCCTCCTCAGTCCTGGGCAGACTGGGACAGTTGGTTACCCTAGTAGGGCCCTCCTGGTGTGTATCCTGTGTGAGGTGATCATTGGGTCGGGGTGGGCTCTTTGCAGTAAGCCTCCATGGTCCTGCTGGCCTCCTTCACGGACCCTCTGAGCCCAGATCCTGCAGGCTGCATGGAACAATGCGTGTTGAGTGTGGGGCTTGCCCTGTGTTGGCAAATCTTGTTTGTCCTTCTTGTTGAAAACCATCTCCTCAGAGCCTGTAATCTGTGTGTCTTTACCAGCCAACGAGCTTGGCAGACTTTGGTCTACAATTCCTAAGTTTGCGATATGAGGGGAGGAAAAAGCTGAGACCGTAGAGAGTTCTTTTCACTCGCCACCAGGCCTGGGCAAGTCATTGATTTCTCTAGCTTCAGAGTTTAATGGGGGTAAAAGTCTCAGGGGCGTTGTGACACTCAGGAAACTAGTCTCTTTTTTTGTGAGGAGCCTCACTCTGTTGTCCAAACTGGAGTACAGTGGCATGCTCATGGCCACCGCAGCCTTGACTTGCTGGGCTCAGGTGATCCTTCTACCTCAGCCTTCCGAGTAGCTGGAACCACAGGCATGTGCCACCACATCCAGCGAATTTTTTGATTGATTGTAGAGATGAGGTCTTGCCAAGTTGCCCAGGCTGGTCTTGAATCCATGGGCTCAGGCAGTCCTCTCGCCTCTGCCTCCCAGAGTGCTGGAATGACAGGTGTGAACCACTGCACCCAGCAAAAAATAGATCTCAAAGAGCTTTGTAAACCCCACTAAGAGGGGTCCTTGTAACATTGCCATGATGCCTGTTTCCCTCCAGAAAAAATGGAGCTGCCTTCACTACGCGGCGCTTGGAGGCTCTGAGGACCTGTGTCGGGCATTCATCCACGCAGGAGGCTGCACCAATGTGGCTGATCATGTAAGTATGGGGACCTGAGTTGAAGGTGGTTCTCACTGCAAGGCCTTCCATGGCCATATTGCTGAAGCACAGCAGAGAGAAGTGGGAACCTCGGACCCTGAGGTTGTGGTAGGGGCCAGAACTAGGGGAGCTAGCTGCACTTAGGAGAGGCGAATAGCGTTCTGGCTAGAACAGGACCAGACACCAAGCCTGTACTTCCTCCAGATGGAATTACCCACTTGTGTTCTCTGCTCATGCATTCATTGGGTCTTAGTGATAGTCTTGTCTTTTCTTTTTCTTTTTGAGTCGGAGTCTTACTCTATTGCCCAGGCTGCAGTGCAGTGGCATGCTCCTGGCCACTTCAGCCTCCACCTGCTGGGCTCAGGCGATCCTTTCACCTCAACCTTCCAGGTAGCTGGAACTACAGGTGTGCGCCACCACACCTGGCTCATTTTTTGATTTATTGTAGAGACAAGGTCTCGCCAAGTTGCCCAGGCTGGTCTCGAACCCCTGGGCTCAGGCAATCCTCTCACCTCGGCCTCCCAAAGTGCTGGAATTACAGGCTTGAGCCACCACACCCAGTCTGTAATAGTCTTTTCTATTACCAGTCTAGCCACTTTATTTTTTTCCTGTTGTGATTATTTGGTAGACATACAGGAACAGTATAATTCTGTGGTTAAGGCATAGACTTTGGTGTTAGACAGTCTGGCTGTGAGCCCTGGCACTACACACTGAATAACACTGGGCAAGTTGCTTTGATTGCCGTGGGCCTGTTTCCTTCCTTGTAGATACTATTATTATTCTCCTTATATAAATGAGGAAATATCTATTGTTTAAATCAGAAACAATAGAGGCCAGGTGCAGTGGCTTATGCCTGTAATCCCAGCACTTTGGGAAGCTGAGGCAAGAGGATTGTCTAAATTCAGGGGTTTGAGACCAGCCCGGGCAACTTGGCAAGACCTCGTCTCTACAGGAAAAATTAGTCAGGCATGGTGGTGCACGCCTGTAGTTCCAGTTACTTGGAAGGCTGAGATGAAAGGATTACCTGACCCCGGCCGGTCGAGGCTGCAGTGGTTGCGAGTATGTCACTGCACTCTAGCATGGCAACAGAATGAGACTTTGGCTCAAAAAAAACCCCAAAAACTCACAACTAAAATAAGTACTATATTTAAAATTATTGTAAAAACAGCACAACATAGTTCATTGGAATATAGAGGGGAAAAAGAAGGGTATCCTTAATCCCCAAACCCTAGTAAAACAATGACTTTTCTTTGTTCCCTCCCAGATTTCTCCCACATGTATAGTATCAGCCCCAGTTAGAAAGAATCCAGGCTAAGGCAGAATTCTGGAAAGGAGGATGCTTACATGTTTTTTCCCATCAAGATGCCAGCTGTATTAGTGAGGTGCTGTATGTAGCTTGCGTCTGTAATCCCAGCTTCTTGGGAGGCTGAAGTGGGAGAACTGCTTGAGGCCAGGAGTTGGAGATCGGCCTGAGCAACATAGTGAGACACCCCCATACTTTGAATGTCTTTGATGACTAGTGATTTCTTTCCACTAGTTCGCTTTTCCATGTGCGGTCTGTATCCACTTCTTAGGCTGAGTGAACTGTTGACATGGATTGGTCTTGTAGACCTACTTTGAATGTCTTTGATGACTAGTGATTTCTTTCCACTAGTTCGCTTTTCCTGTGGAAGTTCATGTTACAAATTATTTCTTCAGATCCTTTGTTTACATTGGTGGATTTTGTTTTGTGCAAAAACCAGTTTCTTTGAGGCCACTGCCCATTCACCTTCACATAATGGGGTCTGTGCTCTGCGTCAGGAAGCAGCTCCTCCCCAGACGCCATCCTGGCCAGCACCTCAGTCTTGGACTTCCCAGCCTCCAGAACCACGAGACATAAACAAGCTGCCCAGTTTGTGGCGTTTTGCAACAGCAGCCTGAAGTGACTAAGACAAGTAATTTTGTCTGTTAAAAAAAATTTAAGATTTAATATAATCACTGCAATTAATGCTTTAATTAGTTAATGTGTGTTATGTACAGATCAGTTTGAGGATAATTAAGTGACATATGTCTTTCTATATATTCAAATATTAACTTAGATCTTCTAGCAAAGTTAAACTCTAAACATGTATTAAAGAAAGAAACTGGCTGGGCATGGTGCCCCATGCCTGTAATCCTAGCACTTTGGGAGGTTGAGGCGGGAGGGTCACTTGAACCCAGGAGCTCAAGACTAGCCTAGGCAACATAGTGAGACCTTGTCTCTACAAAAAATCAAAAAATGAGCTGGGTGTAGTGGCACGGTCTTATAGCCCAGCTACTTAGGAGGCTGAGATGGAAGGATCACCTGAGCCCAGGAGATTGAGGCTGTGGTGAGCTGTGATCCTGCCTCTGCACTCCAGCCTGGGCAACAGAGTGAGACCCCCAACTCAAAAAAAAAAAAAAGGAAGCATAAAAGGAAGATTAGAAAATGATAAAAATCATCTATATTTCCTTCTTCTTATGCTGCCCCAAATATTATTTTTTTTTTTTTCGAGTTGGAGTCTCACTCTGTCACCCAGACTGGAGTGCAGTGGCTGCTCCCGGCCACTGCAGCCTCGACCTCCCGGGCTCCGATGATCCTTCCACCTCAGCCTTCCAAGTAGCTGGAACTACAGGCACGCACTACCACGCCCGGCTAGTTTTTGATTTATTGTAGAGATGAGGTCTCGCCAAGTTTCCCAGGTGGGTCTCAAACCCGCAGGCTCAGGCAATCCACTCACCTTGGATGTCTTGCCATTTCTTTTATCTTATTTTATATTCCTCAGTGATGTTATCAAGCTTTTGGTTTGTCTTGAATTTACCCATTTCTAATTGTATCCTTCATAGATACTCTATATATTTTGATTGTCACTGTCAAAATATATATTCAGAATGTCTTTTGAAACTTTTACAGGTCATATCATATAGGCATTTAATACAGGGAGTTGAATGGTATTTTTATTGTCTATGTGACTTTATTCTACTAGGGCTTTTTTGGTGGGAGGAGGTGTCTCAGTACATTTTGTGTTGCTATAACCGAATATCAGAAACTGGGCAATTTATAAAGAATAGGGATTTACAACTGGGCACGGTGGCTCAAACCTGTAATCCCAGCACTTTGGGAGGCTGAGGTGGGAGGATTGCTTGAGCACAGTAGTTCAAGACCAGCCTGGGCAACAGTGAGGTCTTATTTCTACAGAAAAAAAAAAATAAGCCAGGTGTGGTGGTACACACCTATAACCCCAGCTACTTGGGAGACTGAAGCAGAAGGGTTACCTGAGCCCAGGAGGTTGAGACTGTGGTGATACTCCAACTGGGGGGACAGAGTGAGAGCCCAACTAAAAAAAAAAAAAATCTTAATTAGCTCACGGTTCTGGGGGCGAGGAATTCTGAGAACATGGTGCCAACATCTGGTGAGGGCCTTGCCACTGTGTCATGACATGGTGGGAAGCGTGACTTGGTGAGACAGAGCAAGTATTGCTAGCTCAGGTCTCCGTCTCCTTATAAAGCTACTAATCTCCATGGAATAGGACCATCCTGATAATGTTATCTAGTCCTAATTACCTTCCAAAACCCCTGTCTTCATTCAGCGTGAATTTGGGAATTAAGTTGCCAACACATAGAATTTAGGGGAGGTAAGTTTTAACCCCCAGTCAACTTGCCTACAAATAATTGTTAGACTACTCTAATATTGATAAACCTCTCCCCTCTACTGGCCTAAACTAGCCATGGCAATAGTGGATATTCTTGTATGTGCTTATGTTTTGTTCTATAACCCTTTCATAACTTGATTTGTGAGGGTGTTTTTCCACAAAAAGTATCAGTCTCTAACTTCAGCTTTATTGGCTTTGTACTATTCCACAGGATGTGTCATTATGTCACTTGGATGGGGGGATGCTGTGGCTGTCTCTCAACTTTGTCATTTAGTCAGGGATCAGCAAGAGACCTGTGGGGATGGTGTGTTCCACCCTTGGGAAGGGTTAGACTTGGAGTGAGGGCTCTTTTCTGGTCCCAGCTGGCATTCTTATTCCTTAATTTCCTACATAAATAGTTACCAGGCACCTACCTAGGTGCTGGGGGTAGGAGCATTGGGGATGAGTAGAAAATCCAATAAGACATGGTTCCTATTAGCTATGTGTCCTTGGGCAGGTCACTTAAGTTTTCTGGACTTCAACCGGGCTCGGTGGCTCAGCCTGTAATCCCAGCACTTTGGGAGGCTGAGGTGAGTGGATTGCCTGAGCCCGCGGGTTTGAGACCTGCCTGGGCAACTTGGCGAGACCTCATCTCTACAATAAATCAACAATTAGCCGGGCGTGGTAGCGTGCGCCTGTAGTTCCAGCTACTTGGAAGGCTGAGGTGGAAGGATCGCCAGAGCCCAGCAGGTCGAGGCTGCGGTGGCCGGAAGCAGCCACTGCACTCCAGTCTGGGCGACAGAGTGAGACTCCAACTCAAAAAAAAAAGTTGTCTGGACTTCGATGTTTCTGTTTGTAAGATGTACTAATCAGAAATCCATCCCTGTATACTTTCTGGGTTGGACATGTGGATTACGTCAGATATCAGAGGGTCTTGCAGTGTTGCTGGAAGGGACTTTGGCAAACCTCCCTTGCTAGATGAAGAGTGGCAGGGAAGGGGAATGACTAGCCCAAGATCACATAGTAAATTCCTGACATAGCAGGGTCTCACCCTTGGGTCTGCAGATCTGCTGCCTCCTAGCCCCCCACCTTGAGGATCAGTACCGGATTCCAGGAACTCAGGCTTTGGGCCTGTAAATGCCTCAGGCCACTCATTTGGTCCCAAGAAGCCCAAGGAGCCAAGCCCAGAAGCACTGCTCCCCTCCCTATGCCTGTCCCTAGCACCACCCTGCAGGGGGCCGTCCTGGGAGGGACCCTTCAACTCATGTGTGCTCTCTCACCCCA
This sequence comes from Cephalopachus bancanus, assembly GCA_027257055.1. Lineage (NCBI taxonomy): Eukaryota > Metazoa > Chordata > Mammalia > Primates > Tarsiidae > Cephalopachus > Cephalopachus bancanus. Next base: position 63,117 of record JAPVLO010001042.1, on the reverse strand, counting down.
CAGCAGGGCGCCTCCCCTCTGCACCTTGCTGTGAGGCACAACTTTCCTGCCGTGGTCCAGCTCTTTATCAACTCCCACAGTGACTTGGACGCCACAGACAATGTAAGTGGGTTGGAGACCCTGGGGGCCCCAGGGAGCCTTTGGGTACCCTCCGAGGCTGGCAGGGCTTGGCTGTGGCCTGCTGGTCTAGTCCAGAGTTGAGGATTTGCTTTTTTTAGCTTTTAAAGTGCTATTTGGATATTTGTTGAAAATAACATTTTATTAACCACTCCTCTATTTTTAATGTTTTGGTTGTTGCCACTTTTTTGCCATGATATGTAACACTACAGTGAACGTCTTTTTACATTTCCCCTTTTCCTTTCATTACTTTTTTCCTTAGGGAAAATTCCCAGGGCAGGGGTGACTGGACAGCCTTGTGTAAAAAGAGGCCTCTGAGTCCTGAAGCTGTGATCAGTAAGGAGCCCTTTTGTTTTATCTTTTTGCATTGGAGTCTCACTGTTGCCTAGGCTGGATTGCAGTGGCACGCTTGCGGCCACCACAGCCTCGACCTGCTGGGCATAGGTGCTCCTCCTACCTCAGTCTTGCAAGTAGCTAGAAGTATAGGTGCATGCCACCACACCTGGCTAGTTTTTTGACTTATTGCAGAGATGTGTTCTTGCCAAGTTGCCCAGGTTGGTCTCGAATCCCTGGACTCAAGACAATTCTCTCGCCTCTGCCTCCCAAAGTGCTGGGATGATAGGTGTGAGCCACTGCTCCAAACAGGAGTCCTTTTAAATCCTGTCCCTACAATTTACCCCAACTGTGGAACACTCTGGGCCAGCAGGGGCACAGCACACAACCAGTGGGAGTGGAAAACAGGTTGACAGAATTTATCACATACCCTTAAAATGATCTGCATTTGCACTGCTGGGAACCACATCTTAAGAAGTTTATTAAAAGCTCATGCACAGAGATATTAACTGCAGTGTTGCGTCTCAGTCTTCAGTTTGAAAATGGCTCACACTTTTTTTTTTAAATTGGAGTCTCACTTTGTTGCCCAGGCTGGAGTGTAGTGGCATGATCACATCCACCTCAGTGTCTACCTGCTGGGCTCAGGTGATCCCTCTGCCTCAAGCTTCCAAGTAGCTGGAACTATGTGCACTACCATACCTGGCTATTTTTTTTTTATTGTAGAGATGAGGTCTCACCAAGTTGCCCAGGCTGTCCTTGAACCCGTGGGCTCAGGCAAACCCCTCACCTTGGCCTCCCAAAGTGCTGGGATAACAGGCTTGAGCCATTGTGCCTGGCTGTCACATCTTTAATAATAGGGAAGTGGTTTGGTAAATTATGAAACGGACATGAATAGGCTATTAAGGAGTTATCAAAAGTGGTGTGCTATTTATTTATTTTTATCTTAAAGCTCTGGGGTACAATTCAAGGTTAAGTATAGGTCATTCTGTAAGTAAAGTTTGGGCCTCCCTTTGGTCCCCCCTTCACCTGGTTTCAGATCAGGTGCCTTTATTGATGAGGTGGGCCACCCCCCACAGTTTCCCGCCACTCATAATCCCTTTCTTAGAGTGCTATGATAATTGTTCAGGGTCCACTTATGAGTGAGAACACGTGGTACTCAGTTCTTTGTTTCTGTGTAAGATCGCTCAGTATTATAGACTCTGAGTCCATCCAAGTTGCTGCCAAGTTTACAATAAAAGTGGTGTTTATCAAAGTTTATAATCCATGAGGAGTGTTTATTTGGTAGAAAAATAAGATGTAAATTACCTATCCACGATGTTCTCAAATATGTAAAACCAACACACTAAACACATTCTGCGTTAAAGAAAAGACTGGAAGGAAGATACGCGGATCACTGTGGGGCTGACAGGGGGGCGAGCTAGGGAGTGTTTTTTCTCTTCTTTCCACCTTCTGTTTTCGCTAAGTTTTCTCTGGCAAGGATGGTGTCAATTATGGTTAAACCCAGCCTCCCCCCCCACTTCTTAGAGAAACTTTATTAGGGCCCACCTGGAGTGCCCCACCTGGGTCTTGACCTGGCTCTGAGCTGCAGGCCACCCCCGCCCGCCTTTCTGTTCACTGTTCCCTTCGCTTCTTCCTCAGAGGCAGCAGACGCCTCTCCACCTGGCGGCCGAGCATGCCTGGCAGGATGCAGCAGAGGTGCTCCTTGTCGCTGGGGCTGACTTGAACCTGAGAGATAAGGTGCCTCCACCTACAACCAATCTCCCTTCAAGCTTTTGAAATCCTCTTCCCTACTCCTTACTCCTCCCTACTTCCTACTTCCTCTCAGGCTGTTCGAGGACTCCCATCCTTTATATAACAGGTCAAACGTAGCCTCCTCCAGGAAGCCTTCCCGACCTTCCACCACCTCCCCTCTCTCTGCGGAAGTTCCCCAGCCTTGGCCTACCTCTCTCCTGGTCTCGCCTGTGATTTGGTTGTTTTGTGACTCATGGTCCCCATCAGACTGTGGTCTTCTTGAGTCACCTGATGGGAGTAGAAAAATATATCACTATTCCACAACCTCTACATGAAGAATTTGGGGGAAACTTCCCAGCTCATCGTGTCTCTGGGCAGGGGCTACTTCCTCAGGTGCGAGAGGTCTCAGAGGAACTGAAGACTTGGTGTGAGGCTGGGAGGTCACAGACTCATGAGGGGAAGGGCACTTGCTCCCGTGACTCAGCCTTGGGGTAGGACGGGGTAGAGTTGGGGCCAGGATAAGGTCCTGAGGCTGGACCTGGGAGGGGGCTCCCTGCTTTGAGCTGGGCCCCAGGGCAGCTGGCCAGATGCAAAGAGGAGCTTGCCACTTCACCGCGGGTCCCTGGAGGTGCCTGTCTGGGGCCAAGCCTGGTGGCCTGTAGGGAGGTGGGCAAAAGTGACATGATGAATGCAAGTGCCTTCTCTGGGCTCTGGTTTCTTTATCTGAAAAATGAGTGGTGACCCCTGTCTCCCAGGCGATGCGGAAGAGTGAATGAGGCTGAATTTCATAAAACCTGAAGCTCCCTAAGTTCTAACGAAACCAGAGAGGAGGTTGTTGGGATTGTGCGTTGTTATGGCCTCACTTGTGCCTTTTCCATATCCCTGTCATGCCCAGAACACCTTTCTGCTGTCCAGTGTGGACTACTGGAAACATCTTCCTTTGGGCAGGGGGGTTTGTCCTCATTGCTAGAGCCACTCTGTGTACCTCCTGTAGAAACACTGGCTTCCCTTCTTGCCTCTTAATTTCAGCAAGGAAAAACTGCCCTTGCTGTGGCCGCCCGCAGCAACCACGTCAGCCTGGTGGACATGATCATAAAAGCTGATCGTTTCTACAGATGGAAGAAGGTATGGAGACCCCATGCTTGGTCTTTCTGTGTTGGAAAGGGAGTGGCCTTTGCTTTAGGTGGAGCTGGCTTTGAACCCCTGCTCTGACCAATTCTGGGGGGCCCTTGGTCTCCGAGTAGGAGATAATTCCCAGCGTGTATACCACCATGGTTGTTTGTGAGGCTCTGGAGATGAGAGAGCATCCAGACACGCCAAAACAAGGTGGACTAAGGTCTATGCCAGTTAGAGATACTACTCGACTTTGCTGTAACACCTGGCTGGTGAATGCCTATGTGCATGTGTGAATAATGATATGGCAGTTGGATTCACCTCACCTTGGAGTGTTGGGTTCTTGCAACTTTCCGAGCCAGAAGAAAAGTGTATTGGGATTGATTAGCAATGTCTGCTGTGTACATAGGTGAGAAGATTGGCAGAGTGTAAGGCCATGCATTTTCTGTTCCAGTCGGCAAATGGGGATGGGGAATTTTTGCTTTTATATACAGAAAATACATTTTTCATTTACTTCATTTTCTTTTCTTTTTTTTGGAGTTGGAGTCTCACTCTATCGCCCAGGCTAGAGTGCGATGACACACTCATGGCCACACAGCATCGACCTACTGGGCTCCGGAGAGCCTTCCACCTCATCCTTCCAAGTAGCCAGAACTATAGGCGTGTGCTACCATGCCCAGCTAATTTTTTGATTTATTGTGGAGACAAGGTCTCACCATGTCGCCTGGGCTGGTCTTGAACCCGCAGGCTCAGGCAATCCTCTTGCCTCTGGTGCTGGGGTTACAGGCTTGAGCCACCGCGCCTGGCCTACTTCGTTTTCAGTATTAACAAAGGCTGCCTCTGACTTGTAATGGTTTGACTTACCATTTTACTGCTTTACACTGGTGCAGAAGTGATACACATTCATTAGAAACCGTACTTTGAGTACCCATGTGGCCATGCTGTTTTTCACTTTCAGTATAGTACTCAATGAATTGCATGAGACATCCAACACTTTAATACAATAGGCTTATGTTAGATGATTTTGCTCAACCGTAGGCTGATGTAAGTGTTCTGAGCACGTTTAAGATAGGCCAGGCTGAGCTACGAGCAGGTCAGGTGTATTAAATAGGTTTTCCAATGCTGATGCCTTTATCAGGATGTAACCCCACGGTAAGTTGAGGTGCATCGGTATGAAGTCTGTAAAGTTACAAATTAAAAAATCGAGTGTTTCTTAAGCCTTTACATTCATTTTATAAATTTTACTGTTCTGTTTATAAAACGATTACATTTTAACAATCACTTTCCAGGAAGCCTTTTGATGAATGTTGAGCCCATTTAGCATCTTGCTGCAGTACAGTGGCACGCTCACAGCCAGGGGAGTCTTGACCTGCTGGACTCAGGTGATCCTCTGCCTCAGCCTTCCAAGTAGCTGGCACTGCAGGCAGGCGCTGCCATGACCGGATAATTTTTTGATTTTTTGGAGGTGAGGTCTCGCCAAGTTACCTAGGCTGGTCTCAAACCTGTGGGCTCAGGCAGTCTTCTCACCTTGGCCTCCCAAAGTGCTGGGATTATAGGTGTGAGCCACATGCCTGGCCTACTTTAAACATTTTAAACTGAATTAACAAATTTAATATAATAGATTTTCTTTCTGAGCACTTCAAATGCTTCCTAAATTTTTAATTATCTTTGTAAATCCATTAAATAAAATCTATAAATAATCTCAAATATATTAAACATCCCAATGTGGTTTACAAGCTGAGTAAACTTCTTTTGTATCTCTTAAAAAATCACTGTTTCAAAATCAATTGATTGATAAATGTCATTAGGAATCATAAGGTATGCTAGATAGACACACTGATATGCTAGATTCTCTTGAACATTACAACCACTTTACCCATGATAGATTACTCTTAAATATAATCCAAAAATGTTAATACCAAGGACTTGACTAACTGACTCCTCTCTGTGTTTAATACTAAACCACTTCAGGCTTTCTAGGTCTTTACCACTGAGGCAGTGGCTACATGTTAGAATCACAAATCTCCTCTCTGTGTCCTGATACTGATTAAGTTAGGCTCTTTGAGGTGGGTGGGGGCAAGGCATCAGCAGTTCTTTTTTTTTTTTTTTTTTTTGAGTTGGAGTCTCACTCTGTCGCCACCCAGGCTGGAGTGCAGTGGCATGCTCATGGCCACCGCAGCCTCGACCTACTGGGCTCAGGCGATCCTTCCACCTCAGCCTTCCAAGTAGTTGGAATCACAGGCATGCGCCACCACACCCGGCGAAGTTTTTGATTTACTGTAGAGACGAGGTCTCGCCATGTTGCTCAGGCTGGTCTCGAACCCCTGAGCTCAGGCAGTCCTCTTGCCTCTGCCTCCCAAAGTGCTGGGATTACAGGCGTGAGCCACTGTGCCCAGCTGGAATCAGTAGTTCTTAAAGCTTCCAGATTATCTCAGTGAACAGATGAGGCTGAGACCTCTGCTCCAAGGGACCAGCTTTTAGCACCCCAGGTGAGAACCAGGCTTTGACTCACAGTGACTGGCCAGAGACAGTTGACCAGCATGGAAAATTTGGAGTTGCTGATGCCAAGGTCTTTTTTTCACCCTGAGCTTTTTAACCACCAGAACACTACATCCATTTTCTTTAGTGGGGCTTAGGCTTTTTGGGCTTACTTTATACTGTTACATAATTCTTGTGTAGCCTCTAGCTTTATCACCTGCTTTGCATGGAAAGAGTTCTGTGATTCCACTCTTTACTACTTGTTGGGATTCAGCAAGCGTGATTCTTGGCCTGCCTGGTTTTGGCCAAGATTTTGAGTCCTGCTGACACCCATGCTATGAGAACTTAGAGAAAGACATCTGACCAAGGAGCTTGGAAAGCCTTCCTGAAAGTGGCTTGTGGGTGACCTTTTGACTATGACAAAGGGATTGAGGGGCAGGGAGGTGGGGAGAGAAATTCCCAGTGGAAGACCAGTGGGAGAGACTTTGGTTCCAGAAGTCAAGGCAAGGCATGGAGTCAGAAACTTGGATACCAAGCCCCAGCTGCCAGCTCCAGTTCCCAGGCTCCCCGGCAGAGGTGGTAGTTGGGTACGAGGGCTTTTGGCCCTGCATTGCCCTGCCCAGGTTCACAAGGAAGGGCTTCAGCACTTTTTGGATCTGCCCTACAGGACCGCCTCTCATGCAAGGACCCCGGCGGCCTCCCTGGGAAGAGCCTGACCTTTAAGCAGGACCATCGGCAGGAAACACAGCAGCTGCGCTCTGTGCTGTGGCAGCTGGCCTCCAGCTATCTGCGGCCTCATGAATGGAAGAAGCTGGCGTGTTCCTGGGAGTTCACTGAAGCCCATGTCTGTGCCATTGAGCAGCAGTGGACAGGTACCATCTTGCCCACTCCCGCCCCAGAGCAACCCGCAGGCGAAGGGGGAGGGCACCTGAGGTGTGCCCCGTTTTCTGTGCAGCTGGGGAAAGAGCCGTGCGAGCCACAGCTGGGCCGTGCACTGGTCCGGCATGCCTTGTGCTCTGCGAGCCCTCCTGGCCTTGCGCTCTGCCGCTCCCTCCCCATCCGCCTGTGAATTCCACATTCTTCACAGATCAGACCGAACCGAGCCCATCGTGTACACAGTAAACTGAAGGCATTCCCAGGAAAAGGAAGGGGGCCCGCTGCTGCCACAATTATTTGACATCCATTTGGAAATGCTGGCCCTCGTGCTAAGGCACGGAAAGGAACCGAAACACGGAACGTAAACATCGGCAAGCAAGACGGAGAATTATTAATTTTAGATGGTGTAATTATATGCACAGGAAGTCCAGAGGAATCCATGGGAAAAAACCTTAGACTAAAACAACTCAACAAAATGGCTAAATATGCAAAATATGAGAACACTGTAGCATTTCTGCATGCCATAAATGGGCGAACGACATACAGAGTATCTTAGGCGCGTCCATCCGCAGCCGTGTGCGTTCCGCCCGGAGCGTCTTAGAGAGGAAGACGAGTGACACAAACGGGTACAACGACGGAAGCTAGCGGGCCTATGACGGAAGCGGGCGCATGGACCGGCATTCCGCGTTTCTGGCAAGCGCCACATGGGCTTCAGGTTTTCGATTTTTTTTTTTTTTTGAGTTTCTGTCCCCCAGACCGGAGCGCAGCGGCCGCTCCCGGCCACCGCAGCCTCGACCCGCCGGGCTCCGGCGATCCTTCCGCCTCCGCCTTCCGAGTAGCTGGGACTACAGGCGCGCGCTACCACGCCCGGCTCATTTTTGATTTATTGTAGAGATGAGGTCTCGCTGCCCAGGCGGGTCTGGAACCCGCGGGCTCAGGCAATCCACTCACCTCAGCCTCCCAAAGGCGCGGGATGACAGGCTGAGCCACCGAGCCCGGCGGTTTTTCAATTTTTTGATGCAGTCTTAGTTAAATTGAAATAGGAGGTTTTTGAAACTTGACTGAAGGATTCTATAGTTTTCCCAAAAGAATAAACAGGGAATGCATAAATAAATATTCTGAGGGGAAAAAAAAAGACCTAAAACTAACCCAGTCAGACCCAACCTTGTATAGCGCTAGAATAATTAGCATAAAGAAATATCTGACACAAAAATATGCAAGTTGATCAGTGGAATACAGCAAAGAACGCAAAAGTAAACTCTGTTTCAGATAAGAACTTTCAGATATGATAAAGGAGCACTTGTCAATTACAGGGGCAGGGCAAAGACTTGTTAATAAATGTTGTCGGTAGGAATAAGAGCATAGAATGGAACTCAGTTTCCTGGACTTAGATCTTGGTCTTGCTTCTTAGAAGACTGGTGTCATGTGGCAAGTTATCCTCTTTTTCTGTGCCTTAGCTTTCTCACCTGTAAGATGGGGATAATAATATTACCTGCCTCATTAAGTTGTTCTGATGATTATATTAGTTTTTTCTTTTTCAAAAAACACGGAAAGCTTTCAGAACAATGCCTGGCACATAGTAAGCCTTCAATACGTGTCACAATAATAAATGCCACCACCATTTAAAAACATGCTGTTCAGGCCGGGCTCGGTGGCTCAACCTGTAATCTGAGCACTTTGGGAGGCCGAGGTGAGTGGACTGCCTGAGCCCGCAGGTTCGAGACCCACTGGGCAACTTGGCAAGACCTCATCTCTGCAATACATCAAAAAATTAGCCAGGTGTGGTAGCACGCGCCTGTAATTCCAGCTACCTGGAAGGCTGAGGCGGAAGGATCGCCGGAGCCCAGCAGGTCCAGGCTGCGGTGGCCGGGAGTGGCCACTGCACTCCAGTCTGGGCGACTGAGTGAGACTCCAACTCAAAAAAACAAACAAACAAAAAACATGCTGTTCAGACAACTGGGCCAAACAAAACTGCTGCCACATGCAGGGGGCACCATGAGGAAGTGTCTGCTGAGAACCCAGAGGAAGTCAGAGGCAGGGAACAGACTGACCTGGACCCAGTAGTCATGGCTGAGCACCTATCTGCTTCCCCCACAGGGAGGGCTGACCTAGTCACAAGGCTTAGCAGCACGTTAACCCTCACCACCAGACGTTGAGTAGTGTGAGCAATTATTTTCCAAACATGGTTGTATGTTGGAATCACCTGGGAAGCTCTAAAACCATTAAATGTGCCCAGACTCAAGTACATCAGGGGCTAGGGTGGGCCCTAGGTGTCTGTGTTTTCTGATGCTTCCCAGGTATTTCCAATGAGCGGCTAAGGCTGAGCACCACTGGTACAGGGGAAAGAACGCGGCCAGCTCTGGCTCTGACTCAACTGCTTTTCTCCTCTGTGAAACAGGGCCCCTAGCATGCGAGCTGTATCGAGAGATGAAGTGTCCGATTGTGTGCATCATGGTACCACAGCAATGAATGTTAATTCTTTCTCTCTCCAAAGAGATGCCAGCAGGGTGTGTGGTGGGTGGTCGGGAGAAGGCCTGGGCCTGGGGAGGTCCTAGGGACGTTGACAAGACCTCACCCCGTCTGAGAGGCTGCTCCACCTCCCCATCTCTGGGCTGAGCTCTGCGGGAGCCGAGAAGGGCCTGGTGTGGCCCTCAGCCTCTTTCCCACCAGGGGTGTCCAGGAGGCCGCCTGCTGAGCTCCTCCCCCCCCCTCTCCTCAACGTCCTCAGGCACCAGGAGCTACCAGGAGCACGGCCACCGGATGCTGCTCATCTGGCTGCACGGTGTGGTCATGGCCGGTGAGAACCCCAGCAGAGCACTGTTTGAGGGCCTCGTGACCATCGGCAGGAGGGACCTGGCTGGTAAGGGGTGCTCTGTCAGGCTGCGGCTCAGGGGCTGTGTGGCCCCCGCTGGAATGCACAGGCCCCTCCACAAGCTGCTCAGACCAGAATGCCGTGATGCTGGCTCTGGACCTTCCTGATTCCTAGTCTCAGCCCTGCCTCCTCTTTGCAGGCAGCAGAGCCCTGGGAAGACCACAGTTCTTCCTGGCCCTAGTGTCTCCGTCAGCACAAGGAGGGCGTTGGCCCCAGTTGGACCCTGTGATCTTCACAGCCCCCAAGCACACTGTAATCTTTTTCTCATGGGTGCCTTGATTTTCTTTCCCTGGTTTAGAATGAGGCTGGAATAGCCTTCAGACTTCATTTTCACAAACATGAAGACATAGGAGCCCAAACTGGCTTAACAGGAGTTGAACCAATCAGATCTGGCCAAATAAAACTTCTGAAGCTATCATAAACTATTTGAGTGTGCAAATCCCAAAAACCTGATTTGGGGTTCAGAGCATTTTTGTGGAACCATCAGGCAAGCAGAATAGAAGGTTCTAGTACTAATCCATCATTTAAAAAAATGACAGACAGCTTTCTTTTTATTTTTTGAGTCAGAGTCTCACTCTGTCACCCAGGCTGGAGTGCAGTGGCGTGTTCATGGCCACTGCAGCCTTGACCTGCTGGGCTCAAGTGATCCTTCCACCTCAGCCTTCCAACTAGCTGGAACCACAAGCGTGTGCCATTATGCCCGGCTAATTTTTTGATTTTTATTGTAGAGGCGAGGTCTTGCCAAGTTGTCTGGGCTGGTCTCGAATCCCTGGACTCAGGCTATCCTCTCACCTCCACCTCCCAAAGTGCTGGGATTACAAGTGTGAGCCACTGTGCCTGGCTGACAAAACTTTAAAACACTGCAATATTCGTTGACATGGTACATGATGGAGCAACCACAGGATGGGGTATTAGCAGTTACTGGTAGTTGTGAAGGCTCTGTTACCCATGAGACAACAAGGAAAACATTTATAGCTTGTTATTGAGGGAAAATGGAAAGCCCCGGCATAGTGATAGTGGCCAACCCACAGCTGCTACGGGCAAGGTGGGAAAGCAAAGAGTCATTTCAGGATAGAGGAATTAGGGAAGCCTTTTTTTCTTTCAAAATTTTTTTTTTTAGAAAGCAGGATTTATTGAGAGGAAAGAAAAGCTGCCACAGTGGGAGGGGACCCAAAGGGGTTGCCATCTCTTTTTTTAATAATGTGAAATATATATGTATTTCTTTTTTAGAGATATGGTCTCACTATGTTACCCAGGCTGGTCTCGAACTCCTGGCTTCAAGCGATCCTCCTGCCTTGGCCTCCCAAAGTGCTGGGATTACAGGAATGAGCTACCACATTCAGCCCCAAATGTTCTTAAATATAGTTGGTGCATCTCCTTTTAACACAAGCTCTGGCAGGCAATTAATATATAAAACCAGACTTCTGGCTGGGTGCAGTGGTTCATGCCTGTAATTCCAGCACTTTGGGAGGCCAGAACAAGAGCATTGCCTGAGCCCAGGAGTTTGAGACCAGGCTGGGCAACATGGCAAAATCTTGTCTCTACAATAAATTAAAGAATTAGCCGGGCATGGTGGTGCATGCCTGTAGTCCCAGCTGCGTGAGAGGCTGAAGCGAAAGGATCGCCTGAGCCCAGCAGGTTGAGGCTACAGTAGCCACGAGGGTGCCACTGCACTCCAGCCTGAATGTCAGAGTGACTTCGACTCACACAACAAAACCCAGAAAAGCCTAGCCTTCTGCTGCGTGCAGCGGTGCACATGTAGTCCCAGCTACTCAGAAGGCTGGGGGTGGGGTATGGGGAGGGAGGGATCATTTGAGCCCAGGAATTTGAGATAATTTGGGCAACACAGTGAGACCCAGTCTCTCTTTCTCTCTCTCTTTTTTTTTTGAGTTGCCCAGGCTCAGTGCAGTGGCATGCTCAAGGCTGCCGCAGCCTCAACCTGCTGGACTCAGGCAATCCTTCCACCTCAGTTTTCCAAGTAGCTGGAATTACAGGTACCTGGCTAATTTTTTGATGTATTGTAGAGACGAGGTCTTGCCAAGTCGCCCAGGCTGGACTCGAATCCTTGGGCTCAGGCAATCTTCTTGCCTCTGCTTCCCAAAGTGCTAGGATTACAGCATGAGCTGCAGACCCATTCTTTTTAAAAAACAAAAAACAAGCCAGCCCTTTGAAGCAGAGGTTAGGTGACGTGAGGCAATAAGATTCTTGTCTTTTGCAGAAAGTATCAGGAAGAAAGCAAAGGCAGACCCGAGTGCTTCTAGGAGATGCACAGCGATGTAACCAGAGGGACTGGACCTTCAGACACGTGGGACCTCAGAGCATGGCGCCACCTGAACAGAAGATGACGACTATTTAAAGGCTTAAAAAAAAATCACTGCCAACAGACCTTCAGCTGCTTCTACTGAAATACAATTGTGCAGAGACCAGCAGGCAAATGTTTGTATAGTAATCTTTTCATGAGGATGGGCCAGGGGCCTGTTTCAGGTGTTCTGGCTAATCTGCCTGGTCCTTTGCAGCTCTCAGCTCACTTTTGCCTTCATCATCGTGGAGCCTCACAGCTTTCCCTGAAGATGCAAGGGTCATCTTTACAGATAGGACACTAAGGCCCAGGGAGAGGAAGCAGCCTGCCTGGGTCCCATGGCTAATCAGGTAGTGGGGTCGGGTGCCACTCTGACCTGGCAGGAGGGCTCCATTCATCATATATAGAATGGTCTGCTCTTAACTTATTTACTGGTTTTCAAGAATGCCATGCTTACTCCACAACTGCTTCTATTTACAAGCTGATTTGTACACTTTGATAGTTCTGGAAGGCACAAGCTCTCAGTTTTACCTCTTGTTGTATAATTTTTAAACATTTTAAAACTTCTTATTTTGAAATCATTTCAAACTTACAAAAAAAGCTGCAGAAATAGTTTCAGACTTAGAAAAAAAGCTGCAGAAATAGTACAAAGAATTTCCAAATACTCTTCACGTAGCTTCCCCAAATATTAACTGCTTACATAACTGCAGTATAATTTTTTTCATTTCTTTCCTTTTCCTTTTCATTTTTTTCAAGACAGGGTCTTGCTCTGTCCTGGGCTCAAGTGATCCTTCTGCCTCAGTCTTTCAAGTAGCTAGGACTACAGGCACGCACCACCAAGCCCGGCTAATTTTTTGATTTTTTTGGTAGAGATGAGGTCTCACTATGTTGTCCAGGACGGTCTCAAACTCCTGGGCTCAAGCGATCCTCTCACCTCAGCCTCCCAAAGTGTTGGGATTACAGACATGAGCCACCATGCCCTGCCCAGTATAATTTTCAAAGCCAGAAAATTAATGCTGATACTATTTACTAGTCCTCAGATCTAAATCTGATTTTGTCAGATGAGCCAGTCATGTCCTTCTTTTGAACCAGGAACCATCCAGGATCACAGATCGCATATCGTTGCCCTTCTCATTTTTGACAGCTCACACCCAGGGTCACCTCTCAGGAGCACTATGCAGTAGAACTTTCTCTAGTCATGGAAATGCTCCATTTTCTGCACGGTACAGCACAGTAGCGACCAGCCTCCTGTGGCTGTTTAGCACTTGGAGTGTGATGAGTGTGGCTGAGGAGCTCAATTTTTAGTCTCCTTTAGCCCTCCGTATTTGAAATTCCAGAGCTCTGGCTCAAGATGGCTGACTTTGAAGCAATAGTGGGCACACCCTCTCTTGTGGAGTTGTCAGAGTGAATGAACACTAGCTCTTTGGGTGGATTGTCTGAGGAGACGTGCTGCAGTTCAACAGAGAAGTGACGGGAACCACAGAACGTGGGGGAGAGCGAGGCTGGGCAGCCTGCAGAGCTGGCTCTGATCTGGAGCTGGGAGAAGATTCTTTCCTCTTTTTTGAGCTGGAGTCTCACTCTCTTATCCCAGCCTCAACCCACGGGGCTCCAGCAATCCTTCCGCCTCAGCCTTTCAAGTAGTCGGAACTGCAGGCGCGCACTACCACACCTGGCTAATTTTTGATTTATTGTCTCACCAAGTTGCCCGGGCTGGACTTGAACCTACGAGCTCAGGTAGTCCACTCGCCTCGGCCTCCCACAGTGCTGGGATTACAAGCTGAGCCACTGAGCCCAGCTGGGAGAGGATTTTTAATGTGGGGAAGGGGTAAGTGCATGCAACCCTAGTTAGAGGAGAGCCTCATCAAACTGCACCCTCCCACCTGCAGTCAGATCAAGGCGCTGCTCAGAGTCTGAACAGAGGTACCACTGCTCAGGCCCACATGGAACCCAGTGGGCTCTTCTTCCCTGAGCAGTCTGGTGCACACCCCTAGGACAGATATTGCAGCCACGGAAGGAAGGAACCAGTGGACAACACACACTGCGGTCCCCCTAGCTCTTCTCCTGCTTCCTGCCAAACAATCCTCGCCTGCTTTGGAGACAGGCCCCTACTGCACTTGGCCCACGCCGCCTGAACGGTGCTGCTGCAGCTTGAATCCCAAAGGCTGCCAGCTTTCAGGGGTCACTGATAGGCCCCCTGCATCCACTGCTTCTGTGGCCTTCAGCCCTGTCACATGCAGGTCAGAGATGGAATGGAGAGGTGGTATACCTCCTCAGCTTTTGCCAGGCTGGGCCTCCCTGCTTCCATGGAAGTCCCCCTGTGTGGCACAGCTGCCCCGCCCTTGCCTGAACACCGAATGCACCATGCCTGTGGCTCAGTGTTCCACTGAGGATTCAACTTCCAAAGGCACTGCTGGCCCTTCCCAGCCTATGCCCATGTTGCTTGTGGGTCAAAGAGAGAAAGTGGAGGTAGAGCGCTAAGTGAAGCCTATTGGCTATATGCAACACGCACCACATATCCACAATGGGAAAAAAATCCCCATCCCAACAATAGCACATGCAAAAAAAAAAGAAGTGAGAGAGAGTAAGAGAGTCAGCTCCTCCAGATGAGAATTCTGGCAATACCAAAGCAAGAGTGTTTTATCACCTCCAAAGGATCGCATCAGCTCTCCAGCAATAAATCCTAACCAGAATGAAATGTCCAAAATGATAGATATAGAATGCAAAATATGAAGGGGAAAGAAACTCAACAAAATCCAAGAGAAAGTTGAAATTCAAAACAAAGAGGCCAAAAAGTAATCCCAGAATTGAGAGAGGATATGGCTATACTAAGAAAGAACAAAATGGAACCTTTGAGATCAAATAATTCACTTCAGGAATTGCAAAATACAGTCACAAGCCTTCACAACAGACTAGATCAAACAGAAGAAAGCATTTCTGAGCTTGAAAACCAATTCTTCTAATTCAACCAAGTCAGGAAAAATGTAAAGAATTAAAAAATGAATGAAACCTTCAAGAAATAAAGGATTTTGTAAAGATACTAAATCTATGACATTGGCATTCCTGAGAGAGAAAAATGAATGGAAAAAATCTGGAAAAATGGCTGACGGCACAATCCAAGAAGACTTCCTCAATTTTGTAAGAAGTCAACATGCTGATACAAGAAAGTCAGAGAACTACTGTGAGATGTTATGTGAGATGACTGCCCCCAAGGCACATCGTCATCAGACTATCTAAAGTCAATGCAAAAACAAGAAAGATGCTTCCTAACACAAAAGCAGATGTAAGCACATAGCCCAAGGACCCTATAAAGCAACCATATCACCAACTATAATGCTAACAGCACTAGCTACTAGCTAACAGCACTACAACAGGAACAAAAACCTACATGCCGATATTAACCTTGAATGTCAATAGCATAAATACCCCACTTAAAAGACATAGAATGGAAAATTGAATTTTAAAAAATACCAATTCCACTGCTGTCTTCAGGAGACCCATCTTACATCTAATGATACCCAAAGGCTAAAGCTGAAGGGATGGAGTAAGATCTACCATGCAAATGGAAAATGAAAAAGAGCAGGAGCTGCTTTTATATCAGATGAAGTGGACTTTAAACCAGTAGCAGTAAAAAAGAATAGTGAAGGGCATTACATAATGATAAAGAGTTCAATTCAACAAGAAGTCTTAACTGTCCTAAACAAATACCTAACACTGGAGCACCCTGGTTTATAAAACAATACTAGACTTAAGTGAAGGCTTAGACAGTTCCACAGTGCTAGTGGGGAATTTCAACACCCCACTGACAGTATTAGGCAGATCATTGATGCAGAAAGCAAAGAAATCCTGGACTTAATTTCAAGACTTGGTCAACTGGATCTAATAGACATCTACAGAATACTCCACCAAACAACTATAGTATATATATTCTTATCTGCACATGTAACATGTACTAAGATCAACCACATGCTCGGTCATAAAGCTAGTCTCAGTAAATTCCAAAAAGCCAAAATCATACTAACCATCTTCTCAGACCACAACAGAATAAAAAATAGAAATCAATAACAAGAAGAATTCTCAAAACCACACAAATACAGGGAAACTAAACAACTTGCTCCAAAATGATTTTTGGGTAAACAATGAAGTCAAGACAGAAATAAAAATAATTAGTCGAAACAAAAGTAGAGACACAACATACAAAGACATTCAGATACAACATAAAGACACAAAACCTCTCGCATGCCACAAAAACAGTATTATGAGGAAGGTTTATAGTGCTAAATGACAACATCAAGAAGATAGAAGGTCTCAAACAACCTATAATGCATCTAAAGGAACTGATAAGAATTAACTAAACTCAGCCGGGCTCGGTGGCTCAGCCTGTAATCCCACGCCTTGGGAGGCTGAAGTGAGTGGATTGCCTGAGCCCGTGGGTTCAAGACCTGCCTCGGTAACTTGGTGAGACCTCATCTCTACAATAAATCAAAAAATTAGCCGGGCGTGGTAGCGCGTACCTGTAGTTCCAGCTACTTGGAAGGCTGAGGCGGAAGGATCGCTGGAGCCCAGCAGGTCGAGGCTGCGGTGGCCGGGAGCGGCCAGTGCACTCCAGTCTGGGCGACAGAGAGAGACTCCAACTCAAAAAAACAAACAAACAAAAAGAATTAACTAAACTCAAAGCTAGCAGAAGAAAATAAGAAAATCAGAGTAGAACTAAATGAAATTGAAGCCAAATAAAGTATACAAAGGATCATTGAAACAAAAAGTTGGTTCTTTGATAGGATAAACAAAATTGATAGCCCACTGGTCCAATTAATGGAGAAAGAGAGAGGGGCAGGGGGAGATCTCCAAATAAGCACAATCAGAAATGACATTACAACCAATCCCACAGAAATACAAGTGATTCTGAGACTACTTTTTTTTTTTTTTGAGTTGGAGTCTCACTCTGTCACCCAGATTGGAGTGCAGTGGCCGCTTCCGGCCACCGCAGCCTCGACCTGCTAGGCTCCGGCGATCCTTCCACCTCAGCCTTCCGAGTAGCCGGAATTACAGGCATGCGCTACCACCCCCGGCTGATTTTTTGATTTATTGTAGAGATGAGGTCTCGCTGCCCAGGCGGGTCTCGAACCCGCGGGCTCAGGCAATCCACTCACCTCAGCCTCCCAAAGCGCGGGATTACAGGCTGAGCCACCGAGCCTGGCTGATTCTGAGACTACTTTAAACTTCTCTATACATGTAAACTAGAAAATCTAGAGAAAAAGGATATTCTTTGAAATACACAACCTCCCGAGATTGAAACAGAAAGAAACTGAAGCCCTGAACTGACCAATAATGTGTCACAAAATTGAATCGGTAGTGAAACAACCTACCGACCAAAAAAAGCACTGAACCAGACAGATTCACAGTTGAATTTTACTAGACATCCAAGGAAGAGCTAGTACCAATCCTAATGAAATGTTTCCAAACAATCCAGAAGGAGGGACTCCTCCCTAACTCATTCTATGAAGCCAGTTATCATCTTGATACCAAAAAATGGCAAGGCTACAACAAAGAAAACTATCAGCTAATATCCCTGATGAACACAGATGCAAAAATTCTCATCAAAACACTAGCAAGCTGCATCCAACAGTATATCAAAGGATCATTCACAGTGATTAAGTGGGCTTTATTCCTACAACTCATGTATGGTTCAACAGATGCAAAGCAATAATGTGATGTACTACATAAGCAGAATTAAAAACAAGAACCACATGGTCATCTCAATAGATTCAGAAAAAGCATTTGATAAAATCCAACCCTCCTTCATGATAAAAATCCTCAACTACCTAGGCAAAGAAGGAACATGCCTCAAAATAATAAGAGGCATATATGACAAACTTATAGCTAACAGCATACTGAGTGGGCACAAGGTGCAAGAAATTCCCCTAAGAACAAGAACAAAATGAGGATGTCCACTCTGACCTTTCCTATTTCACATAGTACTGGAAGTCCTAGCTAGAGCAGTCAGGCAAGAGAAAGAAAGAAAAGGCATCCAAACAGGAAAGAGAAAGTCAAAGGATCTCTTTGGTAGATGATACGATTCTATATCTAGAAAACACTAAAGATTCCACCAAACGACTCCTAGACCTGATAAGTGACTTCTGTAAAGTCTCAGGATACAAAATCAATGTTCAAAAATCAGGAGCATTTCTATCTGCCAACTGTGTTCAAGCTGAGAACCAAATCAAGAACACAGTCCCATTTACAAGAGCCACATACAAAAATAAAATACCTGGAAATACATCTATCTAGTCAAGCAGGTAAAAGATCTCTACAGTGAGAACAAGACACTGCTGAAGAACTAAGATACGACATGAATGGGTAAACATTCCATATGTGTGAACTAGAAGAATAAATATGGTCAAAATGTCCAAAGCAACCTGCAGATTCAGTATAATCCCTATCAAACTACCAGTGTCAGTTTTCAAAAAATTAGAAAAAACAATTCTTATATTCATATGGAAACAAAAAAGAGCCTGAATAGCCAGAGCAAACATAAGCAAACCAAAAAATAAAGCCAGAGGCACCACATTACTGAACTTCAAACTTTACTACGGGGCTACAGTAACCAAAACAGCATGGTAGAAAAACAGACAAATGGACTAATGGAATAGAATAGAGAAACCTGAAATAAAGTCACTCACCTACGACCAACTGATCTTTGACAAAGTTGACAAAAATAAGTATTGGGGGAAATAGCACCCCATTCAATAAGTGGTGCTGGGAAAACAGGCTAACTATACTCAGAGGTATGAAGCTGGGCCCTCCCTCTCAACACATACAAGAATTAACTCAAGATGGATTAATGACGAAAAGGTAAGATACCCCTCACAGTATAAAAAATCCTAGAAGATAACCTAGGAAACACTTCTGGAGATTGACCAAGTCCTCAAAAGCAAATGCAGCAAAAACAAAAATTGACAAGTGGAACCTAATTAAACTAAAGATCTGCCCAGCAAAATAAACTATCAACTATATAAATGGACAACCTACAGAATAGGAGAAAATATTTGCAAACTATGCATCCAACCTAAGGCTAATAACCAGAATCTAGAGAATGCAAATGAATCAACAAGAAAAAACAACAACACCATTAAAAAGTGTGCAAAGCCGGGCTCGGTGGCTCAGCCTGTAATCCTGCACTTTGGGAGGCTGAGGTAAGTGGATTGCCCAAGCCCGCGAGTTCGAGACCCGCCTGGGCAACTTGGCAAGACCTCATCTTTACAATAAATCAAAAATTAGCTGGGCATTGTAGCATGCGCCTGTAGTTCCAGCTACTTGCAAGGCTGAGGCGGAAGGATCGCCGAAGCCCAGCAGGTTGAGGCTGCGGTTGCCGGGAGCGGCCACTGTACTCCAGTCTGGGTGACAGAGTGAGACTACAATTAAAAAAAAAAAAAAGTGTGCAAAAGACTTGAACAAACACTTCTCAAAACAAGACATACAAGGAGCCAGCAAACATAAAAAAATGTTCAACATCACTAATCAGAGAAATGCAAATCAAAACCATAATGAGATATCATTTCATACCAGTCAGAATGACTGTTATTAGTAGGTCAAAAAATGACAGATGTGAGATTGCAGAGAAAAGGGAATGCTCATATGCTGCTGCTGGGAATGTAAACTACTACAGTAGAGAGCAGTTTGGAGACTTCTCAAATAATTAAATTAAAATGACCACTCAAGGCTGGGTGTGGTGGCTCACACCTGTAATCCCAGCACTTTGGAAGGCCAGGATGGGAGGATTTCTTGAGCCTAGGAGTTTAAGACCAGCCTAGGAAACCTAGCAAGGCCTCATCTCTACAAACAAAAAATTTAGTTGGAATATGGTGGTATGTGCCTGTAGTTCTAGCTACTCAGGAGACTGGGGTGAAAGGATTGCCTGAACTCAGGAGATTGAGGCTGCAATGAGCCATGATTGTGTCACTGCACTTCAGCATGGGCAGCAGAGTGAGACTCTGATGCAAACAAACAAACAAAAAACCCCACTTAACCCAGAAATCCAATTACTGGGTAAATATTCATAAGAACACAAATCATTCTACGAAAAAAGATACTTGCGCTCGTATGTCTATTGCAGCACTGTTTTTTTTTTTAAGATGAGAAAATATAGTTTATTTAGAAAGCAAATGAGAGAGAGAGAGAGAGAGAGAGGGAGAGAGAGGGAGGGAGGAGGGAGGGAGGGAGAGGATTCACCTCCCCAAGGTAGGGGAGGGGGCCAAAGCTTAGGAAAACATGGCAGCGGCCACGGCTCAAAGAACACATGCCAGACCATAGCTTAGCAAGGCGATGGCCTAGCACTGTTTACAACAGCTAAGACATGGAACCTACCTAGGTGTCCATCAGCGCTGGACTGGATAAAGTGTGGTCCATAGGCACCATGGAATACAATGAAGCCATAAAAAGGAATGAAATCATGTCCTTTGCAGCAACATGTATACAGCTGGCAGTTATCGTAACGCAGAAATAGAAAACCAAATCCCTCATGTTCTCACTTGTAAGTGGGAGCTAAACACTGGATACACATGGACATAAAGATGAGAATGACAGACACAGGGGCTCCCAAAGTGGGGAGGGGGTGGGCGAGGGTTGGAAAACTGCCTCTTGGGTACTATGCTCACTATTGGGTTATGGGCTCAGTAGAAACCTGCACTCACCATCTCCCAATCTATAATACCTGTGTAGCTAGCCTGATCGTGTACCCCCTGAAGTTAAAAAGACATTCTAATAGGAGCCTGTGGCAAGTGGCAACTGTATTGGATGGCGCAGCCAGTCTGGCTTGGCTCTTAGGCGTCAGGCCGGCACTGCTTGTTGTGGGGTTTGGCCACCCCATTTGGAAGGTGTGTTTCTAGGAAAATGTGACTCTAGAAGCTTCACAGTGTCTTGGTATGTGGAGAATATGCCTACGCAGGAAAACCTAGAAGTTGTGCCTGGAAACTGTTTGTGTTTAACTGAGTCGCCTTGCACATGGCACAGCTGGCTGTGGCTGGTCGAGAAGCCCGTCTTAGAAAGCTCCCCCTGGGCCTGAGAGTGGAAAGGAGATAGAATCAGAACTGTTAGAGCGGAAAGGGGCTTCAGCAGTCACACGTGGCTGGGGGGTGCACAAGGGTAGTCTCCCAAAGGCAACTGGGCATCGAGCCAAGTCCAGCCATCCTACTTCTAGGATTTTTTCCTACTGATAAGCCTGTATACCTATGAAATGGCAGATGCATGAGATTACTTGTTACTGCATTATTTGAAAAAACAAGAGACTGGAAACAAATCAAGTGACCACCTACCGGGGACTGGTGAAATAGTGTGTTCTTTCTGCACAATGAAATACTATTCAGCAGTGAAAAATGAATGAGGGCACTTTTGTATTGTCATGGAAAGAGCTCCAGCATAAATTAAGGAAAAAGAAAAAACATCGAGATAGGTGAGGTGGCCACGCGACCGGCGCCAACATGGCGGTGCCCGGCAGCGTCCACCTGCTCATCGGCAGAGGTTGCTATAGAATTTCCTTTTCACCACTCAACCGTATCTACTTGCACAAGCAGGCAAGCAGTCCTAAAGAAGAAATTTCTTTTTTCTGAGACAAAGAGCTGTTTCACGCAGTGCAGTTTTGCCGGCTGCAGTTTCTTCAGCTCGTCCAGTCCCTGAGCACATAGAAGCCAGACTGTGTGACGACAGGCACCGTCCCCACTGGGGAAGACAGCGTAGAAGTCAAGAATGAAGATCAGACTCAAGGCTCGCCAGGCTTGTCAACTGGCCCATCATGTCATCCTCCTGGCTGGGAAGAGTTTGAAGGCTGATGTGACCGCCGAAGAGAGATGCTCTCCTTCATCAGGAACTCATCATTCATAACGCCTATCACCCACCTCCAGGCTACGCGGGTTTTCCAAAATCTCTTTGTACCTCTGTCAACAATGTGCAGTGTCATGGTATCCCTGACAGTCGACCTCTTCAGGATGGAGATGTTGTCGACATTGATGTCATGGTAAATATATTAAAAATAGTCTTTGATCAACTTCAGAATTGCAGGTAGCAGCACGAAGAGTGGATTGAAAATGTGGACTGCACCAGGGGAAGTGGTGTTTACTTCCAGGCCCAGACGCAAGCAGCTGGTTTCCTTTTCTGTCTCTAACTCTGTGTTTATTCCAAGTAAATCCAGGCCTGACTTGAATTCAGGGCTGGAATCAGATGCACTAAGATCGATGTTGGGCTAAGTGAAATGTCAGCCCAGTCCTGCTATGTGTCAGGTTTTTGAGAAGGTGTAATTGTTATTGATCCACTGTGTAGTTAACACAGAGCACCACAGCACTGGGCAGCTGCTGAAGCTAGATATGTATAAGATGAGCTAACATGAAGAAAGCCAGCATTTTTCCTTCACTTTGCCTAGATTGATCTTCCTCTTCCTGCTGATTTTGAGTGGGGCCTGTCATTATATTACTTTGCTATTAGGGGCTACGTTGGCCTGTGTGTGTCAGTCTATTTGGACAGCAACTCTTTTGCTAGCAGTGTTCCCTAGATTAATTAAAAACTCCGAAGGTAGCATCATGTTCCATTTCTGGTATAGAGAAGCATGAGCTCAAAGTGTACAAGCAGAGTGACTTTCTGTCTCAACTTCAGTTTAACAAGCCTAAGTAATTGTACGTAGGGACTTCGAATTGAACAAGTTCTAACATTTTCTAATTTTCTTAGCCTGTCAGCATTCTCAGAACTGGATTATTTGTGCTTTCACAGTTTCTTTTATTTAAAAAACTTTTAACGGTACCTTTGGAATATGCAGATCATAATGATATTAACAAGTAAATTTTAAATAAAATGTAAACATCTGAGAACAAAAATATAGATAAGTGCATACGGTATGCTTCTAATAGGATGCTATTAATTTAGTAAGAAAGAAAGGAACTACATTTGCTTTTGTTTGTATAAATAAATGCTAGACAAAGGCTAACAAACGAATGTAAGTGATTTCTCTGGGGTAGGAGGATAATGGGGAGCAGCTGGACTGGGGAGTGATGAGGAAGGGTTCCCAAAGGTACCTTTGTGTATTCTTTTTTGTTTTTGTCCTTTTTTGCTTTTGACTTTTGAAATGTGTATTTACTTATTCAAAACTAAAAGAATATGACATTCTGGAACAGGCGAAACCGGGAGCGGCCACGGCCCTCCAGTCTGGGCGACAGAGAGACTCCACCTCAAAAAACAAGAAAAAACAAAACTAAAAGTAAAGTCATAAAAAGAAAGAAGAGGTTTTAAATAAACCCATCTATGCCACCTGGGAAAGGTGTTTTGTGCTGCATGGGACTTGAGTCATTTATTTGGATGAATTTTACAAAATGGATTTTGCATTCCTAAAAACTTGAGACTAAAAGTATGTTCTTAAATACAATAAAATTGAAATGTTGGAATATATCTCTCAAATTCAGTACTCATTTCTTTTCTTTGGGGAATCTAGGGCAAACTTCCAAATCTGATAAGCTGCCATGGATTGGTTCTGTTTAAGCCCAAACGCTCAACTCACCACCAGTGAGTATTCATAGAGTGCATTCTGCGCCAGGAGGTCTGCCAGGAGGGGGTAGAGAGGGGAAAGCCTATGGTTCCTGCTCCCTGGAAGCTTAGGGCTTGGTGAGCACAGGCTCAGACACCAAGGACTGTCATGTAGTGCAGTCAGTGTTGTCACGGGTGGGTGCAACGAACTAAGGGATTCATTCTTCCTCAGAGAAGGTAGGGAAGGGTCTGAGAAACTCGCAGAGGAGACAGATGTGGGAAAGGACAAGCAAGCCCAAAGCACAACTTCCGTAATGGCACAGAGGCGTGGAGAGGACCCACTTGGGGAGTGGTGTGGCTGGAACACGGGCAGCGAGGAAGAAGGGGAGCGGTGGACTGAGGGGCCGTGGGGTGGGGGTGCCGAGGGTGTGTTGGAATCGTTCCCCATCCCATAATAAATCATTTGATGTCTCACATGGTAAAAACTGAGAATAGACTCCCTCCTTGGAAACACACAGCTGACTCTCCTTTCAGAGTGTACTTTACTTTGCTAATTGTGACTCTCCTTGTTTTTATTTTTATTTATTTATTTTTTGAGATGGAGTCTCACTCTGTCCCCCAGGCTGGAGTGCAGGGGCACGCTCACAGCCACCACAGCCTCGACCTGCTGGGCTCCGGCGATCCTTCCACCTCAGCCTTCCAAGTAGCTGGAACTACAGGCACGCACCACCACGCCCGGCTAATTTTTTGATTTATGGTAGAGACGAGGCCTCACCAAGTGGCCCAGGCTGGTCTCGAACCCTTGGACTCAGACAGTCCTCTCACCTCTGCCTCCAAAGTGCCGGGATTACAAACATGAGCCACAGCGCCTGGCTCTCCTTGTTTTTAAAATGTATATTCAAATATCTCTTCCCCTGTATACCTAGTTTACTGTTACTTCCTCCCTTCTCAAGATATATATGCAAACCCTAATCAAATATACTCCGTGAGAATATATACTTAACGCACAAGGTCTTTCTCCTGTGGACCCCAGGGTAATTTCTGGGATGGGGGACAGACCCTGGGTCAATCACGAACCACAAGGAACCCATAAAGCGCATGTGTCAAGAACTGAGGTAAAGGAGTCGCTGTGACTGGAGGTTGCTCCCCTAGTTTCTTCTTGTGTGTAGATCTGCAGGAAATAGTAAAAGCCTTATTCAGAATTTCTGAAACTGTGGTCTAATTTCCACAACAGAGGCCTGCATGCGTTCGTACACAGGCAAGTGACAAGACCAGACCTGTGTGTGAGCCACATAGAGGCTGGATGGGGGTGGCGGTGGCTGGTGGAGCCTGTAAAGTCAGTGTAACCAAGGCTGTGGTGAGAAGGAAATCAGAGAGCTTGGCCAACTCTGTGTTCTGAAATCTGGCAAACAAAGGGAAAGAACCGATGCTTATTTTCCTGTCCATACTGTACCTCAGAGAAACCAAGTAGTCGATAAGGAAGTTTTTTGTTTTTTTTTTTAAATTGGTAAATTCCAGCTAGTGAATGCAGAAGGAATGATAAAAAAATCAATGTCCTTCAACCCCTAATGAAACAAAGCATCTGGGCAACAATTAGGAGTCACAGTTGAACCAGCAGGGGAGCTTTCTCAGGACTGCATCAGGCTCACCACACCTGGACCCACCCAGGCACTGCCAACTTAGACACAACCACCCGTATGTGTCTCCAAGGTGACGTGACAGGAAGCACACAGTCCCATCTGTGAAGTGCTCCTGCCAAAAAGCTCAGGATCGGCCTGATCAAGCCTCTAGAGGTAGCCACCAATTTATAGGAAATACCAGGGACAGAGAAACAAGTTGAAGGACACCATAAGGCTGCAGTCGGCCAAATCTAGACTGTGGGGCAACTTTAGGGTAAATAAACCTGTTTCTTCATTAAATACACAGCAAGAAACAATAGGGAGCGGAGGAACTCATAGTTTAAAAGAGATTTAGGAGACACTGCAATCAGAGTGCAGACTATACGGAAACTGGAACAAGTCAACTACAAAAGACATATATGGGACAGTTGATTTGGAACATTGGATATTAGATATTAAGGAATTATTGGTAATTTTTAAGTGTGATAATGGTACCGAAGGCTATTTTATCTCCTGAAGGTACACACAGAAATAGTTACAGATGAAATGATATGGTGTCAGAGATGACTTTGAGATAATCCAGTGATAGGAGAATGTATGAAAGAAGTGAAGGTGGGTCAAAAGATGAAATAAAACTGACTGTGAGCTGATAATTTTTGAAAGCTGGGTGATGTCGGGACATCGTTCATTATGCTACTTTCTCTACTTTATGTGTGTTTAAACATTTCCACTTGGAGAAAGAAAGAAGGTATGCAAATAAATCAATAGATGAGAGCTACTGTTATTTATGATGAACAATCTGCACTTTAAGAAGATTAACTTAAAATTGCACAGACTTGGCAAAAACCTGCTTCTCAGAAAGTCCTATTAATATGTCTGTGTAGCTTGGCTGGGCAGTAACAATAATCACAAAAGTGACTCATTGAAATTGAATTTTATTTCAAATGACTATATATCTAGAAAGACAACAGTGAACGCTCAAAACAATTTGCTTAATTGGAAATTAACAGCAGTTGATTTGCAGGAGAGCAAACAGTGAGGTGCTAGCTGTGGCACTCTGATAACGGCTATACCCAAGAAATCATAAAAATAACCAGTGTCCTTCTGATACATATCTGGATGTGCAGCATTTACAGCAAATCACATACAAAGAAGTGAGAAAGGAAAAGAAAAGAAACCACCACGAAGTCCCAAACCTCCAAAATTAACACTCACTTAAGAACACAGCGGTGAAGACTTTTGGTAGCAAAATTTGCAGTTCTTAAAGTGGAACTCTTCAAAAGTACTTTTTCAAATTCAAAAGCTAAAAAAACCGAAGGAACAGTTTATGCTTAGAGGTGCTGTCGCCTGTCATGAAGATGACCGTCAGTCCTGCTTCCGAAACACAGTGAGAACCGGTGAGCCTGACGAACCTGAAGGAAGAGACTGCTGGAGGGCGCTGGCAACACTGATTGTAGGAGAACACGCCAGGCCAACTCGTCGTTGACAGCAAAAGCCCAACTATGGCTCTTCCGGGCTGACGCTGAGGTTGCCTTTCTGCACCTCAAGCTCCTCGGCACTAACCATTGATGGGTCAATGGCCGCGTATTTGGTACCATGGAATTGCAGCAAATGTATCTGTTGAAATGCAGAATCACTACTTTAAATGGCTGCATTACAGAGTAAAATGTATACTGCCTTATAGAAAAACCTTAACAGGAAAACATCACCCATCATAGATAAATACATTTTTTTTTGAGTCAGGGTCTCCCTCTATTGCCCAGGCTGGAGTGCAGCAGCGCAGTTCATCGCTTACTACAGCCTTGACCTCCTGGGCTCGGGCGATCCTCCTGCCACAGCACGCTCAGTAGCTGAGACTATAGGTATGTGTCACTGTGCCTGGACAATAAATGGTTTATGCTTCTAAAATTCACACACTAATACATACCAATTAGAGGAAAACTGAAGAAACAGAAAAGTCAAAGTTTTTTTTTTTTTTTTGAGTTGGAGTCTCACTCTGTCGCCCAGACTGCAGTGCAGTGGCCGCTCCCGGCCACCGCAGCCTCCACCTGCTGGGCTCTGGCGATCCTTCCGCCTCAGCCTTCTGAGTAGCCGGGACTACAGGTGCGCGCTACCACGCCCGGCTGATTTTTTGATTTTATTGTAGAGATAAGGTCTCGCTGCCCAGGCGGGTCTCCAAACCGCGGGCTCAGGCAATCCACTCACCTCAGCCTCCCAAAGGCGCGGGATTACAGGCTGAGCCACCGAGCCTGGCTTAGTCAAAGTTTTTAAAAACTACAATTTGGGATCTTTGTTCCTCACTTAATACATAAGCAGTCTCTCCAAGTTTCTACAAAGTCTCTTCATAGACATCTTAAATGGTGGCATGCTCTACAGGTAGATGTCTATCTACCCTTCTCTTTGGTTGCTGAGAGTTAGCTGAATATCTCTGTGTACGAAGGTTTTCTACTTAGGATCCTGTCTTTAGGATCTATTTCTACAAGTAGATGACAGGATCAAAGACTTTTTTTTTTTTTTTTTTAGTCAGAGTCTTGCTCTGTTGCCCAGACTGGAGTGCAGTGGCCACTCCTGGTCACCGCAGCCTCGACCTGCTGGACTTAGGCTATCCTTCCATCTCAGTCTTCCAAATAGCTGAAATCACAGGCTTGAGCCACCACGGCTGGCTGATTTTTTGATTTATTGTAGAGATGAGGTCTCACCAAGTTGCTCAGGCTGGTCTTGAACCCCTGGACTCAGGCAATCCTCTCACCTCCACTTCTCAAAGTACTGGGAGTCACTGAGCTCAGTCTTTTAAAAAATTTTTTTTTTTGAGTTGGAGTCTCACTCTGTCACCCAGACTGGAGTGCAGTGGCAGCTTCCAGCCACTGCAGCCTCGACCTGCTGGGCTCCGGCGATCCTTCTGCCTCAGCCGTCCAAGTAGCTGGAACTACAGGTGTGCACTACCACAACACCTGGCTCATTTTTGATTTATTGTAGAGATGAGGTCTCGCGAAGCTGCCCAGGCAGGTCTCGAACCCGCGGGCTCAGGCAATCCACTCACCTCAACCTCCCAAAGGCGCGGGATTACAGGCTGAGCCACCAAGCCCGGCTTTTTTTTTTTTTTTTAATGTAATGCATCCAAGTTGCTTCCTGGGACTCAGATGGACTCCACTGAAGTCTGGTGTCTTGCTCTGACTGAGTCACTGTGCCTAGGACTAGGATGTGCAAGGGCACATCATACCAATGGCTACCTCAGTGTGTTCTTGGAAAAGGGATGGTGAGTAGAGAATCACCTGGGGGTCTCTAACACTTCTGTTTGAATTCTCTTACAAATTATAAATATGACCCACTATAATCAATTCCTACAAAGAAAAGAGGGTAATTTCCTTATTCCCTTACTCCACCATAAAACAAACAAACAAACAAAACTTTATGTTGCAAACCATATAGTGCTCTGGGTTCCAAGCGGAGACTCACCTGTACATACAGATTCACCTCTGCACTTCGGCACAGGTAGGGGAAGTTGCCTCCTGTTTTCAGGTGAGCTCTTCGGGCATTGGGATATAGCTTGTACATTTCTTCTTTAGCTTCAGTTGAGAGTGCACTCTGGTCAAACACCTTTGAAAAAAATACAAAGCTGAAACCTACTGGTATGTTACTATATTCTTTTCACATTATGGAAAGTGCTACACCAAGCCTTCCTTTCTCATAAAGAGACAGTGCAAAACCCTGAGCAGCCTGAGTCACCTCTGAGCACCGATTCCTGGGGTCTTCTAACTCCAACCTAAGGCATTAGCTACAGATCCTACTGCCAAGTGTCTCTTGCATTCTTCTTTTTTTTTAGTGACTATAAAGATTTTAATTATTTTTAAACACTCTGTGGAATATAATTGTCTGTTTAAACCCAAGATAATAATAATAAAGTATGTGGTTCATAGAATATGTAGAAGTAAAATATATGACAACCACAGCATAAAGGCTGATATGGAGGAAATGGTAGTATAGGCAGTATAGAGTTCTAAGGCTCTTATGCCGTTAGTGAAGTAATACAATGTGACTTTAAAGACTGTAATAAGTTCACCAAGCGTACTATAAACCCTAAAGCAACCACATAAAACTAAGTACTATAATAATAAGTCAACAAAGACAGACAATGAAATCACAACAAATTCTCAATCCAAGAAGAGGGAACAAATAATTGATTTATTCATCAGACATAAATTGTCAGATGGTAGATTTAAGCCTAATCATAATAGCTAATAATAATGTCTTCCATATTTTAAAATCGTCAAATCAGAAGATTTTAAATCTCTCATCACAAAGAAATGATAATTATTTAAAGCGATGGATATCCAAATTAGCCTGATTTGATCATTCCACAAATTACATATGAATCAAAGTTTTACATTATACTTTATAAATATATGTCTTGCATTCTTTTTTTTTTTTTTGAGTTGGAGTCTTACTCTGTCGCCTAGACTGGAGTGCAGTGACCGCTCCGGCCACCGCAGCCTCAACCTGCTGGGCTCTGGCGATCCTTCCGCCTCAGCCTTCCAAGTAGCTGGAACTACAGGTGCGCGCTACCACACCCGGCTAATTTTTTTGATTTATTGTAGAGATGAGGTCTCGCCAAGTTGCCCAGGCAGGTCTCGAACTCGCGGGCTCAGGCAATTCACTCACATGTCTTACATTCTTTAGAGGAAACATTCGACCATGAATTTCCTTTTTCCTCGAATACAGCTAACTAAATTAACAGAATATTAACAGTTAATAATCACTGAAAATGCCAATAAATTTAAAAAAGATCTCAAAACTGCCAAAAAGTTCTCCTTTTATTATTAGCTAAAAACAATTACATACGTTGTATATGCTCTGTGAAAACAATTCCCCCCCAAATTTAGAGAATAAACTAAAAAGTCTAAATCCTTTCTTGGAGAGACCATTGCTGGCAACTGAGAACAAATGATTCTAGACAATCTTTCAATATCTATACAAACGCATGTTTTTAAAACACATGCAAAAATTGTTTCAAAAAGTAATTTAAAAGAGGCCAAAATACATATTTATATACAATTTATATTATATATTTATGTTTAAATGCATCTCCAATAAAACTTGTGGCTGGTTTTCAGGGACCACAAGCCCAGGTGGTGAGCACCGCTTTGAAAGGAGGGCAGGCAGAGTAAGTGTACCATGAACACCATTGAAAAGCTCGCTGTGAGCTGGGCTAGGTGGGAGGCTGCGGTGAGTGGATTGCCTGAGCCCGCGGGTTCGAGACCCACCTGGGCAACTTGGCGAGACCTCATCTCTACAATAAATTAAAAAATCAGCCGGGCGTGGTAGTGTGTGCCTGTAATTCCGGCTACTCGGAAGGCTGAGGCGGAAGGATCACCGGAGCCCAGCAGGCGAGGCTGCGGTGGCCGAGAGCGGCCACTGCACTCCAGTATGGGTGACAGAGTGAGACTCCAACTCAAAAAAAAACCACAAAACTCGTTGTGTGTCATATAAACATCAGAATGTAGCAATTACAGTAAAGATTTATAAAAAGTTATTGTTTATATGCTTGTAATGGATAATTTCCTGACAAAAATCAGTTTTTTAAAATACCATATTATTTGAATTTAGGAACAAACTCATTTATGAGGCAAAACAAAATAAAACCACAGTGAGATACCACTTCATATCCATTAGGATGGATATTACCAGAAACCCAGAAAATAACAAGTATCGTCCAGGATATGGAGAAATTGGAAACTTTGTGCAAGTAAAATGGTGCAGTAATTGTGGAAGACAGTACTGCAGTCCTTCAAAGAGTTAGACATAGAATTACAATGTGACTCAGCACTTTCACTTAAATGTATATACCCAAAAGAATTAAAAGCAGGGACTCAAACAGAAACTTTTTCTTTTGAGTTGGAGTCTCACTCTGTTGCCCAGCCTTGACCTGCTGGGCTCTGGCGATCCTTCCACCTCAGCCTTCCAAGTAGCTGGAACTACAGGCACGTACTACCACGCCTGACTAATTATTTGATTTATTGTTGAGATGAGGTCTCACCAAGTTGCCCAGGCAGGTCTCGAACCTGCAGGCTCAGGCAATCCACTCATCTTAGCCTCCCAAACCACGGGATTACAGGCTCAGCCACTGAGCCTGGCAAACAGATACTTTTATATCATTGTTCATAGAAGCACTAGTCACAAAGGCCAAAAGCTGGAAACAATCCAAATGCTCATTGACAGATGAATGGAGAAACAAACTGTGGTAAACACATACAATGGAATATTATTCAGTCTTAAAAAGCAGTGACATTCTGACACAAGTATAACATTTCAAGATAAATCCTTAAAAGCTTATGCTAAGTGAAACAAGCTACATAAAAGGATAAATATTGTATGAGTCCACTTATAAGAGGTTCCTAGAATAGTTAAATTCATGGATAGAAAATAGATTCCTGGTTATCAGAGTCTGAGGGAAAAAAGGGAATGAGGAGTTATTGTTTAGCAGGAATGGAATTTCTTCTTGGAATGATTAAAAAAGTTGTGGAAATGGATGGTGGTGACAGTTGCACAACTTAATGTGACTATATATACTTAATGCCACTGAACTGCACACTTAAAAATGGCTAAAATGGCAGATTTTTTTTTTTTTTTTTTGAGTTGGAGTCTCACTCCATTGCCCAGATTGGAGTGCAGTGGCCACTCCCGGCCACTGCAGCCTTGAGCTGCTGTGTTCCAGCGATCCTCCCGCCTCAGCCTTCTGAGTAGCCGGAATTACAGGCGTGCGCTACCATGCCTGACTAATTTTTGATTTATTGTAGAGATGAGGTCTGGCCAAGTTTGCCCGGGGTGGGTCTCGAACCTGTGGGCTCAGGTAATTCACGCGCCTTGGCCTCCCAAAGTGTGGGATTACAGGCTGAGCCACCGAGCCCGGCCCAGATTTTTAAATGTATATTTTACCATGATAAAAAAATGAGAAGCAAGCTCTTGTACGAGTTAGACTATGGAATTGTTGATTTCCTGGCCTGTGAGGCAACTTCTCATTGCTGCCAGATGTGTAATAGCTAAAGTGCAGTATCTATTGATGAGAAAAGCAAAAATACACCAAAAACGTAAGGACTCCCATGCTGCATTTATTTTGATTTCAGTGACTGAAAGGATGAAAAGCCAAAATGGAGTCACTATAGTGAGAGTGGCTGCCAATTTTAACATTTTTCAACTGCTTACTTCAACCCACCCTACAGTCATTAAACAAGAAACAAAACTAGTTTCCTGGAGGTAGTTACTGATAATTGTCTTGTAACCACCCCTCCAGGCATGCTTTGTACTAATTACCCTATTATCCAAAGTATTTGTCTTCCAGCCATAAAGGCCCTGGCTGACCTAATCTATTGTAATCAGGCTTTCTGACCAAGGGGACACAGATCACCCCCCATCACCATGGAGACAGCTCCTGTGTTATCTCACCCAAGAATGCTTACCTGCCCCCTCACTAAAAGGGAAGCTTTAAAAGCCTTCAACCTCAAGCATTTACTGCCAAACATTCCTTAAGCAACTGGCCTCCTCTCTAATCTTGGAGAGGTGGATTCACCCTTTTTCTCTGATCTACTTTCTAAATAAACTTTTTCTGACCTACTCTTTGTGCAATTCTTTGCATCTTTCTTGCCGCACCTGCTCACTGACCTAACAATGATGTTATTCCTGACAGAAAAAAAATCCAAGATGAGCAATAAACAGATTATTTTGGAATTGAGAAAGGTGGAGGGTAAAAACAAACGCTAAGGCAGCATTTGAAGAGGTACATTAAAAATTATAAGATAATTATATGGAGAACCTTGATAAATACATTTAAAAAGGTAAAACAACATTTTAATTAAAAAGTAAGCTTACATCCATAATGGTTACAGGGATGTCCCGAATTTTATGAGGTTCCACATAAGAATTTTGACAATTCAGGGTAAGTCTTGAAGCCAGTTCACTCTGACCCAAACTTTCCAGCTGCAGGAAGAAACACAGGTAGTTTTTGAAATAATTTTTTCACATTTATACTAAATCCACAGATAACATTTGTGCTTATAAAGGTAGTATCAGCCAGGCATGGTGGCTCATGCCTATAATCCCAGAACTTTGGGAGGTTGAGGTGAGAGGACTCCCTGAGCCCGCGGGTTCGTGACCAGCCTGGGCAACTTGGCGAGACATCATCTCTACAATAAGTAAAAAAAAAAAAATTAGCCGGACATGGTGGCGCGTGCCTGTAATTCCAGCTACTTGGAAGGCTGAAGCGGAAGGATTGCCTGAGGTCAGCAGGTCGAGGCTGCGGTGGTCGGGAGCATGCTGCTGCCCTCCAGCCTGGGTGACAGAGTGAGACTCCAACTCAAAAAAAAAAAAAAGGTAGTATCATGTGTGGTGGGGTCACAAGAGTCACCAGTGAGGAAACACAAGTATTTGAGAGCCATGAACTGGGCCTCTGAGGAGGTATTGGCATTTTTCTATTCTGGGAAACTGATAAGGTTTCTACAAATGAGGCCTTCTACAGCCCTCAACCTAAACTGCCTATTTCAACCAGCTGCCTGTGGGCAGCAAGCCAATTCCTATAGCTCAAAAACAGATAAACCTTTAGGGAACTGTAAAGCAGGAAAAGACTTCAAAAAATATCCTAGCCCAGAAGTTCCTAAATGTAAGTGTACAGATCTGATTCATCAGATTTACGTGGGAGGGAGGGTGGGAAAAAATAAATACAGATTCCCACACCTGATGCCCAAGGATGTCAGACGGATGGTCTGATGTGAGGCCTCGGAATCCGTATTTTTTAAAAGCTTCTCCCAAGTGACTTTGATGGACAGTTGGTGGGAAGCACTAAAGTAGCCAAGCTCTTACCAGCAATAATATGTGTTCAGTTGTATGAAGGTTAATATGGAAGATTATTTAACAAATATCTCTAATACATATTCAATGAGACAAATGTACCTTCTGGAACCAAGCAGACGTGTAAATTCCCAGTGCAATGTGTCCCCACCCTAGTCCCTGATCCTTACTCTGTCCACCATGAAATCAATGGCATCAGCCATCATAGGGTCCACTGGGCCAGATGAAAAGTTTCCGAGAACTATTTTTTTGAGCATAAATGCTGGCATCAGCCAAAAACTGTAAAACAAAGGCAGAGATTGATCATTTAAACTTCCAAGACTACACATAAGTAGCAAATGTTCTCACTGAAGCTTCGCATTAGCCAGGTACTTGGATATACAGGTAAAAAGACCCCATCTCTTTTTTTAAAGAACTCAGAATCTAGATATATTTTCCCAAGCTTCCCAAGAGTTATGGCTTAATATAATTACACCTTTATTTAAGGATTTAGAATAATTATAAGTCATACTTCAAAATACCTTTACTAAGGTAGATATTCTGATGATTCCAAAATAAGTTTTTTCTAATTGGCCTTTTTCTTTCAATGATTAAACTATTTTGTTTGGAAAACTGAGCATTAAGATAAATATCCTTCAGGTCGATGTCACCTTTTGATTAATCTATCAAAATACCAGCATGAAAGTTATAGCAATTCTCCAAATTTGCTACTATTAAAAATTCAAGGCAATTTGATCTTTATGACTTTCTATATATGATCTTTAGTTAATATTCATTCCATTAATTTTGACTGTTAAGAGTCATCATGAGCCAGGCTCGGTGGCTCAGCCTGTAATCTGCACCTTTGGGAGGCAGAGGTGAGTGGATTGCCTGAGCCCGTGGGTTCGAGACCCGCCTGGGCAACTTGGCGAGACCTCATCTCTACAATAAATAAATAAAAAAAAAAAGAAAAATTAGCCGGGCGTAGTAGCGCGCGCCTGTAGTTCCAGCTACTTGGAAGCCTGAGGTGGAAGCATTGCTGGAGCCCAGCAGGCGAGGCTGCGGTGGCTGGGAGCAGCCACTGCACTCCAGTCTGGGAGACAGAGTGAGACTCCAATTCAAAAAAAAAAAAAAAAAAAAAAGAGTCATCATGGAGAGGAAACACTAAATTCTCTAAATTTATGATGAAAATTACTTATAAAAGGTGCAGACCACCTTCTGATGCTTGTTCTCTTTGGAATAGTCATCTGGAAATTGAGCTTCCCTCAAAAGGACCCATCTTCAAGTTAACTTTCTAAGTTCTTTCCTACCCCTGCCACTTTGTTATCTTTTAAAGGTGATGGGTCGGGCTTGATTGGTTCAAGCCTGTCATCCCAGCACTTTGGGAGGCCAAGGCTAGAGGACTGCCTAAGCTCAGGGGTTTGAGACCAGCCTGGGCAACTCAGTGAGACCTTGTCTCTACAATAAGTAAAAAAAAAAAAAAAAAAAGGGGGCGTGGTAGCGTGTGCCTGTAGTTTCAGCTATGTGGAACGCTGAGGCAGAAAGATCACCTGAGTCCAGCAGGTTGAAGCTGCAGTGGCTGTGACCATGCCACTGCACTCCAGCCTGGGTGACAGAGTGAGACGCCAACTCAAAAAAAAGAAAAAAGAGGAAAATGGGTGATAATGTCTAAGGATGCTCTGTGAGGGGTGAACCCTGTTGGCTTTGCTCACCTCTGTATCCTCGGCATGCAGCACAGAGTAAGCACTCAGATACTTGATAAAAAGTAGCTGATATGCAACAGCACAAACAAATCAGGGGCACACTTGACATTCTGATAAGTAGGACAACAATAAAAATAATAAAAAATAATGAATGAGCTTTAGTTCATTATCTGCATGGGAAGTATCTGTATGTAGCTAATATATACAAGATATTGCTGCATAAATGCTGAGTAAACTACTGAGATAACATTAGGAAAGTTACAAAATATTTCAGACTGCAATCCTAAGTAGATGTGAAAACCATAAAAACAATATTGATCTGTAATATTAATTGAAAACTAACCTGACCACACAGATATGGGCTTTTTTTTTTTTTTTTTAGAGTGGAGCCTAACCTTGCTAGCAACAAAAGAAGTACACAGTAAGCTGGCTTTAAGGTACCATTAGACACCTATCAAATATTATTCGACCATAAAGAGAAATGAAGTGCTGGTTCATGCCTCGACAGGAGTGAACCTCAAAAACATAAAGCTAAGTGAAAAAAATCCAGTCACAAAAGACTAATGAAAATGAAAAAATTAGTGAAGGGACGGCTCTGAGGAAACAGGCACCTCATTGGTTGCTCCCAAAGCATTTCTACCACTTACATCTTTCTGAAGAGCAAACTAACTATTGGTGTCATGATGTGCAGAACATCTGTTGATGGAATAAACGTTCTGTCTTTCCATTTGGAGAACACATATCTCAGAAAGGAAAGGAAAACAGTGGTTGATACAAAGATTTTCTGCAGAACATGATGAAGAATTGGGAAAAACCAAATGCCTAATAAAACTGTGTCAGTCAATACACAGAACTATTCACGCAAAATAATAGTGGGACAAGTAGAACACACAGTATTAGTTATATAGACACGCTGAGGAGAATCAGCAGAAGTATATGAATGCATATCAAAGAAAATTAAACAATAATTTAGAGTAATGAAAAGAGCTAAATTTAGAGTTCATGGAATTCTTTTCTTTTGCTGATATGATTGTTTCTAATTTTAAAAGCCAAGGAAGGCTGGGCTAGGTGGCTCAGCCTGTAATCCCGCGCCTTTGGGAGGCTGAGGTGAGTGGATTGCCTGAGCCTGCGGGTTCAAGATCTGCCTGGGCAGCGAGACCTCATTTCTACAATTAGCCGGGCGTGGTAGCGTGCGCCTGTAATTCCGGCTACCTGGAAGGCTGAGGCGGAAGGATCGCCAGAGCCCAGCAGGTCGAGGCTGCAGTGGCTGGGAGCGGCCACTCAAAAAAAAAAAAAAAAAAAAGCCAAGGAAGATGTAGAAGATGGAAATAAATAGGAGCCTTCCTGTCTACTTGTCAAAAACCCCAAAAGCCAACATTTCCAAAATTCCCCTGAACAAAATAAGAATTTTGACCTAATGTTTATGTTCTTACCTGTTTGCAGTCCAAGTCTGGTTAAAGATAGAGGTGTCACTGAAGGAATTGCAGAGGATGAGGGAATGGACCCTAGGAGATTTGTGAGTGTATTCAGCAAATTTCTGAGCCAAAAAGCCTCCCAAAGAAGCCCCAAAAAGGTGAACCTAATCATAAACAAACATAGATCCTAAAATGTTGATCAATTCTGAACTTAAGTTTCAAAAATAAATTTCTTCAATTATCACTAAACACAGAATATAATGTCATCACTAATCAATAGAGTAAAATGGCTGCAGCAGTTAGAAATTTAGGAAATATTGTACCTAAATGCAATTTATTCACCCCATCAAGACAACAATACAACTAAATACAGATTAACAAGTTAACAAATATTATTCACAGAGTGCATTAGAAAATAAAACTACTTAGTAATTTATGAGTTAAGAAAACTATGATTCAGTAATTCCACTCCTAGGTACATATCTAAGAGAACTGAAAACATATGCTGACACAAAAACTAGTGCACAAATGCTCATAGCAGTGTTACTCATGACACCTACAGAGTGGAAACAACCCAAATGTGCAACTGGTGAGTGAACAAAACATGGTATATTCATACAAATATTATTCGACCATAAAGAGAAATGAAGTGCTGGTTCATGCCTCGACAAGAGTGAACCTCAAAAACATAAAGCTAAGTGAAAAAAATCCAGCCACAAAAGACTATGTATCATGTGATTCCATTTACATAAAATATCCAGAGTAGGCAAATTTACAGAGACAGAAAGTAGACTAGGTGCCAGGTCAGGAGGAAGGGAGATAGGGAATGACTGCTAATGAACATGGGGTTTCTTTCTGAGGTGACAAAAATGTTCTAAAATTGACTGTGGTGTTGGTTGCAGATATCTGTGAATATACTAGAAAACATGGAATTGTATACTTTAAAAGGGCAAACTGTATGGTATATGGTATATTTATCACAATTAATCCATTATTAAAAAATAAAGACAACATTAATCAGGCTTTACAATATAAATGTTGCCACAAAAATCACATGTATGTAATTTGTTTCAGGGTACTCACTTTATCCAATTGTAAATGGTCTAAAAGTTTTCTGAACCCATCACAGAATTCAAGATGGTCCCAATATATTGGATACTGCAACTGAAATTATAATAATTTTTAATTTATTTTAAAATCCATGAAGGTAAAAATGCAATTCATATACTTGAAAAAATTAGGAATCACACAGTAGCTTTTCTTATTTGCTCAAGCTCTGCCTCTAACTCAAAATATGTAAAAATAAACTCTCACTTTCTACTAAACTTAATAATTCACATTTTACCTGACAGGCCAAAATGGAAAGAGTATAAAAAATAACCACACACTAGTGATATTAGATGAATAACAATTTCAATCTATATCAGTTCCCTTACTAAACAGCTGAAAAAGTCTGAGATGAAAGGATGAAAGAACAGAACCCATCAAAGTAAAGAAATACTGTTTCCCTTCAAATCTAACTTCATTCTAAATTATAGCTCAAGATAACTAGACATAAAGTCTGTTCTAAGGAGAGCTCCCTCTCCTTTTGGTAGCATTTCTTTAAAGGGGTTTTTGATAAAATTGTTTCTCTTCTTTTAATTGTCTTAGTCATTCTGACTGATTTCTTGTACTTGCATTTATGACAATAAAAATTATCGCATTTGACCTTAAGTAGCCAGTCTTAATACTGGCAATGATGAGGAAAAAGAAACAGAAGTCACAGATTCATTTCTAGGGGACTCAAGCCTGTCACCTAAGAATTTCTCCTTTTTTAAAAAAAATAAATAAATAAATAAAACCTGTCTGACAGACTTATTGTTTAAACACTTAGATTCATTTTTTCACTGACAAATCATTGGAACAGATACTGCCATGTGAATTATAGGATTGGCTGAGATATGATGTAACATATTACGTTTATTATTAAAATTCTCTTTGGTATAAGACTTCCATCATCCTCAGACAGGATGGAGAACAGATTCTCCCTGCAGGAGATTTGAGTCAGATGATGGCATAAAAGAAAGAGAATGATTTTTTTTTTGAATTGGAGTTTCACTCTGTTACCCAGGCTGCAGTGCAGTGGCACACTCACGGCCACCCCAGTGTTGACCCACACTGGGCACTGGCGACCTGCCTCAGCCTTCCACATAGCTACATAGCTGGAAGTACAGGTGTACACTACCATGCCCCATGAATTTTTGATTTATTGTAGAGACAAGGTCTCACCAAGTTGCCAGGCTGGTCTCGAACCAGCGGGCTTAGGCAATCCACTTGCCTCGGCCTCCCAAAGTGCTGGGATTACAGGCTGAGCCACCGAGCCCGGCCGAGAATGATATTTTTATGAAGATTTTAATCTAAAAATATCCATGCCCTACACAGGTGACAAAATTGTATGTAACTCAATACACACACACACAAGTACAAGTAGAACTGGGGAAGTCTGAATAAGAATGGTGAAGTATGTTAATATCAATATTCCGGTTGTGATAGTGTACACTTTTGTAAAAGGTTACCATTGGGAGAAACTGGGGAAAATGTAAAAGGATTATTTCTCTTTATCATTTCTTATAATTGTACTTGAATCTACAATTATTTCAATAATAATTTAAATAAAAAAGAGCTGAGCATTTTAACTGTTAGATATAACACATATTTAATAAGTTCCAAAACCTCATGGGGCTGAACATTTTGATCAAATCTTGATGGTATTGACTCTATGACATCCTCCCTCCCCCCGAAAAGAAAAAAAAAATCTTGAGGACAAAGTCATTTTGAAGACACTGTGGGCCTTTTCTTGATCCACTACCTACCCAGTGAAATAAGGAGAGAACACATCAAGAGCCCTGAGGGCAAAGAAGAAACATTTTGCCAGAACCAAAGCTATAATGACCTGCCAGTTTGGAGCAATAACGACACAGTTAGCAATTGACAATGCTTCCAAGTAGGCCAAACACCTGAGGGCTGCTCAGTTTCCCCCCTTCCTGGCTGATTAACAGTGGCTACCAAAGTGGTACTGCCATGTCTTGGGCTGCAGAGGGCTAGGATGAGGACAGTGACCATCTTGTTCTCCTAGTTCTTCCTGTACATGAAGAGGGATTCCTGAAGTCCTATAACAAAGGAGGACATATGTTGGAGGGACTCAGACACGCCATATGAGGAATGGTTAAAGAAATGGGAGAAATTAAGCCAGAAAAGAGACCTGGGAGGAAGGCAGCAGGTGGCACTTCTCAAGTAAGAGAAGGGCTGTCAGGAGGAAGAAGAATTGATTTGTTTTGTGTGGTCCCAGTAACCTCAGTCGAATTTTCAGTTACCTTCCAAGAGAAGTGATCTGACCCACTTTTTCATTCCTTTCAACAGAAAATAAAATGTATAAGAACAGCAGTACTCTCACAGGAAGTACCACTTACATGCGAATATCCCAGGTTCCAAAGACAACTGCCAGCTCCAAAGCTAAAGAGACTCTCTCCTTTCTCGGAAGTTAGGAGACCAACCTCCTAACTAACCTGTGTTGTTATACAGTCGGCATACAAAAAAAAAAAAAAATCAGTCACAAGCAACAGTGCCTTCCCCGCACACCTTTCTCTCAGGGAAGGAGATTCAAGAATGATCAGTGGGAAATAAGACTTAGACCAAGCTCAGCTATAAATGAACAATTAGAAACAAAAAAAGTCTGAACCAAATGCTAAAAAGATGAGCTAATTAATGAAGCTCACCTCAAATGTCAAAGACGTACATTAAAAGCAAGTTTTTCAGGCACGCATACGTCAGCAGATTTCTTTGCTGTCTAATATTTCAGGCTCAGCTTCCCTGGAAGCAGCAGTGTGATAAGATAAGGAGAGGAAAGGAAGTAAGAAGGCTGAGCTCAGCTCCTCCCTCCCTCACTTACTGGTTGTGTCACCTGTGGCAAGCAGTAAAATGACCTGGACTTCAGTGTCCTCATCTATAAACAAGGACAAGTCTTCCTACCACTCCGAGTTGTGAGAAGAGGTAAAGAGAGACAGACACACGCAAACCTGGACCTGGAGAGAGGCTACCAATACTGACAAAAGAGGTCTGTTCCCACTGAATCTGTGTAACTGTGTATGCATACGCTTCCTTGAAAAGGTTTCATCTCATATTTTAAAATAAGAAAACAATATCTTACCTCAATTAAAAAGAAGTGTCCATTACTATAGTTGATCAGAAACAGAAGCACAAAAAATTCAAATTGGGGTTCTGAACTTTAATACTGAATTGATAATACTTACAGCTATAACCCGGTAACCCCATCCAGTCAAAGCCAAAATCTGCCGGAAAAATACATCTGCAGTTCCACTGACCGGAGGCAGAAATATGAGAGGACACCTGATACTTTTGGGGCCTGCATCATAGAGTGACCATATCTTACTGTCATCATCATCTACGATAATCTGGAGGAAAAGTTACAAGAAAACAATGGAAAATTTTATGAAAAAAATTTTTTTGAGACAGGGTTTCACTCTGTTGACTAGGCAGGAGTGTGATGGCACAATCATAGCTCACTGTAGCCTTGACCTTCTGGGCTCGAGCAGTCCTTCGGCCTCAGCTTCCTGAGTGCTGGGACTATAGGTGTGCAACACCTTAATTAAAACTATTTTGGGGGGGCCAGGTATAATGGCTCATGCCTGCAATCCATGTACTTTGGGAGGTCCAGGTGAGAGGATTGCCTGAGCCCAGAAGTTTGAGACCAGCTTAGGCAACATAGCAAGACCTTTTCTCTGCAAGAATAAAAACAACTTGCAGGGCACGGTGGTGCATGCCGATAGTCTCATCTACTTGGGAGGCTGGGGTGGAAGGATCACCTGAGCTTGGGAGCTGGAGGCTGCAGTGAGCTGTGATTATGCCACTGCATTCCAGCTGGGAAGAGGGAGTGAGACCCTGACGCAAATAAAATTTTTTTAAAAGGTGGGGTCTTGCTGTGTTGCTCAGGTTGGTCTCAAACTCCAGGTCTCAACTGGTCTATCTGCCTTGGCCTCCCAAAGTGCTGGGATTACAGGCGTGAGCCACCATGCCTGGTCTGAATTTGTTTTTTATGCTATCTTACACTATAATTTTACTGACAATTTGAATGCTACTGTCTTGTTTCAAGGTATCCCAGAGATCACACCAGACTAGCATGCATAACAAACTATTCTGGTCTTCTTTTATTTCTTTAGTGTTAACATATCTCACAGAGCTGCTTAATTCTCTTCCAAAGAGCTACTTTTTCTCTCAGTTTAAAACGTTCCTTTCCACCCATGTCAACAGGAAATCTATACAAGCATCCTTACTTCCTCCCCATCTTTCTAGTTTTGTGTGTGTGTGTGTGTGTGTGTGTGTGTGTGTGTGTGTGTGTAGGGCAGTCTGCAGGCATTCTTCAGTGCTGGCCCAGAGGACTGGCTGGCATCAGTAGGGCCAGAGTATGAACAGGGGAATAGATGGGGAGACGAGACTGTAGGAAGAAGCTGGGTAGATAGACAGGACAGCACCCATTTAGGAGATGCTGATCCAGACCAAGCCTCTGAGGGGCGGGCAGGGAGGCTTCCACAACAGAGGGAGGAGGCAAGTGTGTGTGCCTCTGTCCCAGAATACCTCAAGTCAATCAGTAAGAGGGTGGGGGTGAGCACGAGGAGAAACTGACTTCTGGGGAAAAGCGGGTGGGCAGGAGGAAGGTCATCAGAAACCTTCCTGATTTAGTGGTTCTTGACCCAACGGGGAAAAGAGTTGAGCCAAGCCAAGGGCTCAGCACAAGCTTGGCAGACGTCGTGTTACGTCTTACTATTCACTGCATGACAGTTCAATTTTTGTTTTCTTTGGCTGACTTAGGTGGTATTTAGAAAGCTACATGAACTCCTTGAACATTTGCCAGTGCAAATTAGTATCTGCCCTACTTTGATAGTAAAAAACTCAGGTTCTCCAGGTTCTCTTTTTCTGAGGACTCCTCACTGGCGGAGCTGTGGTCGCCATAATGTCACTCTGTGGGTCACCAGCCGCAGACAAATGGGGAAGGGCAACACCAAACCCAGTTCCCTTCTGGACTTCCCCCAGGCACAGACGGTGATGGTGTCTCTCACACTCATGTTTTTGTTCTGTATGTTTTGCACTCACAATTTTGCTTTTCATGTTTCTTTTTGCTGTGATCATGGTAAAAAACTCTCAGTGATCTTTGACAGAGCACACAATAAATCCCAATCTTTTTTTTTTGAGTTGGAGTCTCACCCTGTCCCCAGGCTGAAGGGTAGTGGCATGCTCACGGCCACTGCAGCCTCGACCTGCTGGGATCAGGCGATCCTTCTGCCTCAGCCTCCTGAGTAGCTGGAATCACAGGCAAGCACCACCACATCCAGCTAATTTTTTGATTTATTGTAGAGATGAGGTCTCGCCACATTGCCCAGGCTGGTCTCAAACCCATGGGCTCAGGAAATCCTCTCACCTCTGCCTCCCAAAATGTTGGGATCATAGGCGGGAGCCACTGCACCCAGCTTAAATATCAATCTTATAGTAATAAAATCATGTAAGATGCTCAGATCTCTAAAATTTTCTAGAAAATTATTTCAATAATCTAATTTGGAAGAAAAGTAACACAAACAGTATGCTCTGAAATAGTATTTTCTGAAAAGTAACAGAAAAACTTGAACATAAGCCATATTAAATATGTTTATCACTTTAACTTTCTTAGAATTCCTTGAATGCCAATTTTGTCAAAATACTTTTAGAAAAAACAGTATGTTTGATCATTAAAAATCTAGCACCACAAAATTTTAGGCAAATGTATCATGACTCATGGACCAAACTGATCTGACAACTAGAAAAAACCACAGCAATGAAACCCATTTCTCTAAGTACTTCTAAGAGTAATTAGACAAGTTTGGGTTGTTTTGGGTCTGGAGACGAGCTTGTTGAAGCAGCAAGATCACCAGGGGGCGCTCACACAAATTAGCAGACGGGATGGGAGGAAGAAGAGGAACCCCAGGGCCAGCTCTCTGGTCAATGTGGGCAGCCGTCCTCTGGACAGCGAAGAGGAAGGGAAGCTTCCTTCGG
Organism: Cephalopachus bancanus; assembly: GCA_027257055.1. Lineage (NCBI taxonomy): Eukaryota > Metazoa > Chordata > Mammalia > Primates > Tarsiidae > Cephalopachus > Cephalopachus bancanus. The sequence goes on along the minus strand of JAPVLO010001042.1, from coordinate 19,165 downwards.
CAGGCAGCCCAAGCACTTCTGACTTTGAAGCTAGGTTAATCTAATTTCTTTTTTTTGAGTTGGAGTGTCACTCTGTCGCCCTGGCTGGAGTGCAGTGGCCGCTCCCGGCCACTGCAGCCTCGACCTGTTGGGCTCTGGCGATCCTTCCCCTCTGTCTTCCAAGTAGCGGGAAGTACAGGCACATGCTACCACGCCTGGCTAAGTTTTGATTTATTGTTGAGACGTGGTCTCACCATGTTGACCAGGCTGGTCTTGAACCCATGGGCTCAATCTTCTCGCCTTGGCCTCCCAAAGTGCTGGGATTATAGCCTTGAGGCTACTGCGCCTGGCCAGATTCATCTAATTTCAGTCCATCCTCTACCATGTTGTGTGACCTTAAATATATTTGTTTTTGTTTTAAATAGAGATGGGGTCTTGCTATGCTGCCCAGGCTGGTCTCAAATTCTTGGCCTCAAGCCATCCTCTGTCTCAGCCTCCCAAAGTACTGGAATTACAGGCATAAGCCACTATATCCAACCATTTTTTTTTTTTTGAGACAGGGTCTTGCTCTATTTCCCAGGCTGGGGTGCAGGGGCACAATCATGGCTCATTACAGCCTTGACCTCCTGGGCTCAAGAGGTCTTCCTGCCTCAGCTTCCCAAGTAGCTGGACTACAGGTGTGCATCACCAAACCCAGATAATTTATTTTTATTTTTTGTAGAGATGGGGTCTTGCTATGTTGCCCAGGCTTAACATGTTAGTTAACCTCTATGAATCTCAGTTTTCTCATCTGTGAAATGAGCACAAGACCTGCCTTGTTAAACTGTTAAAAGAAATAAATAAGATATCTAGGGAGTTCTACAATATGCCAGGCATATAGTAGGTATCCTGTCTATATTTAGAGAATCGTATCTTAGATTTCTACATCGAGAGTAATTTTATTATTAATTCAAACTTGCATGATACTTCCACGGCTGTCAACTCTGATGAAATTATTAACAGAGACACTGAAGACTTTTAGATCACAGTTATCTAACACTTTTGCAAAGGAATTAGCAAAGTTTTTACTCTGAAGCCTGAACATCCAATGTCTCGTGTAATCGCCAAACATGTGGAATTAATCTGGGACTCAGAGCCAATATTCAGTTTCAATATAAGTATTTAGGCTTTTCAAACATCTCAGGCAAGTCAGGCTTCCAGAAGATGACTGTGGCAGGGTATGCCACTGCAAACTGAGGCTTTATAATGTAATCCATCGTGAATCTTAAATCTGAGGAAAAGGAATAAAATCTGACTGTACTTACTACATAGTAGTTGTAAATTTTTTTTTTTTTTGCGTTGGAGTCTCACTCTGTCACCCAGCTGGAATGCAGTGGCATGCTCATGGCCACTGCAGTCTCAAACTGCTGGGCTCAGGCAATCCTTCCACCTCAGCCTTCCAAGTAGCTGGAACTACAGGTGTGTGCCATCATGTCCAGTTAATTTTTTGATTTATTGTAGAGGTGAGGTCTGGCCAAGTTGCCTAGGTTGGTCTCGAACCCATGGACTTAGGCAATCCTTTACCTTGACCTCCCAAAGTGCTGGGATTACAGGTGTAAGCCTCCATGCCCAGCCTAGCTGTAAGTTTTCCACTAATTTACAGTGAGGGGTATACACACACCTGCTTGCTTAAATAGTAAAAGCAATGATAAATGAATATAGTTATGACTGCCTTTGCTCTTGACAGAGTCTCAAAAGTTGACTGCGTGTGGCAGGGACAAGGTGAACTTTATGTTTTGCAGTCCAGAGTCATGACACTTGGCAGTAACCTTTACTCTCAAACACTGTTAAAGCATAATGTCTAAATCATACACAAAAACAATACAAGATTTTGCAAATAAGAGATGTAGTAAAACCATACATACCTTCTTAAGGGGAACTGTACTTCTAAACCAGTTATAATCAGGAGAGACTTTTATCTCCCCCATGATTAGCTGAAATGGAGGTTAGCCCTGAAATAAAAGCACGTGATGTTTCATGTCAAGAATTCATGTTTACTTCAGAACCAAATGTAGAGTCTGGTCTAGCTTTCCCAACAATACCTCAAAGAGTAAAACTGAGGAAATGGGCTCTTTTACCTTTTCAGTATATACATAAACTACAGAAAATAACCTGGTGAAATGCTACAATCATAGAACCATAGAGCCCTTAGGGAAATGAGTCTAACATCCTTAGTTCCTCTAGAAGAGGAATCTGATTGAGAAAATTTAAATGACTTACCTGAGATCACATTGCTATTACAGAGCTAGGGCCAGACGCAGGACAGTCTTTTCAGATACCATATTGCCTGTCCTAGTTAAATGATTCCCATTGCAGTACCATCATCTATCTTTTGATATTACCTTAAAACTCCATTTTAATAAGATGTTCCTGTCTGATTATAGAGAACAAAATTACAAGGAACAGTCCATGCTAGTGAAAGAAGTTTACAGTAAGTCTGCTTCCTGATAAATTCACACATACTATAAATCTAATGCTTAAAGAAACATAACTTCAGAAATTCACATGTAGTTCCTAATATAAAATACAGGCAAATTTGCCATTGACATTGATGCGATTAAAGGTTACACTGTGTCCTCTGAAAGGTCTAAGATATAAACTTGAAGGCACAATAATTAGCAACAAAACAGAACACTTGGCTTAGGAAAAAAAGTGTGGTCTTTTGTTGTAACTTCAAGTTTTTCTACCTCTGTGATCTTGGATTAGTCACTACCCTTTTTCGGTTTGTTTTTTCATCTATGACTGTTTCACCATATTCCCAAAGCCTAGAACAGTGCTTGGCACACAGCAGGCATTATCTCTTGACTAAATGAGTGGCTACATTCTAAGGAGAATGACCCAGACCATCCTGGAGTCCGTTCTAACCCTGGCATCTGTGAGCTGTGGACTGGCCGGACATCTTCAACTTAAAGCCTGCTTTCTTTGCTTGGGCATCTGTGATATGTCATAACAGGAAAATGAAACTACAGTTCCCTGTTGCCTAGTCTTACTGCCAAGTGAGGAACTTGTCCCATTAGTTTGGAAGAATTCAAAGACTTGCTGTGCACCACGTCCTCTACCACCATGGCACGGCTAGATGCTAGCAGGGCCGACGTGAGGTGGAGACTCCAGTACTGAATTCCTGGGCTGACTCTGAACTGTCATTTTAGAGGGGTTTCTCTCAACTGTTAAGGAGAAGGGATTCTAAACTCAATGGAACTCTTTCCCACTGGCCCTGGAAAATGACTCCCTCAGCAGACTCAACTGTTGCCTTGGAGAGTTACTAAGTGGAACTCCAAGTAAATGCAGATATTCCAATACCAGATTTACAACTTTGACATTGTAATAATGATCTCGTCTCTCAAAGGTATATGGTACTTTTAGAAAAGTTTGTTAAAATAGTAAGTTGCCTTAAAGTATCAAGAATATAGATAAAATTAATATATTTATAGTCTTTTGATTTTTAACAATTGTGCCAAGACAATTTAATAGGGAGAGGACAGTCATTTGAACAAATAACGCTGGGACAAATGGATCTTTACATGCCAAACAAATGCATTTAGAGCCCTACCTCACACTCCACACGACAATTAATTCAAAATGAATTACGGAGTAAAAGAAAAAAGATGAAACACTAAACTTAGAGAAAAAAATAGGAGAAAATCTTAATGACCTTGGGTTGGAAAAAGAGTGCTTAATATGACATAGTACAAACTATAAAATAACAAATTGGTAAATGAGACTTTATAAAAATATTAAAAGTTTGTGCTTCAAAAGGTAACAGGCCCAAACTTTACCTGCACATACATTACTTATGCACCTAATTCTGGCTTGTACTCCACATCTCTACAATAAATTAAATATATATGTAAAAAAAAAAAAATCAGCCAGTTTTATGTAAAAAGTCAGTGTGCATAGATGTAACTATTCATGCTGAAATAAAACAATTATTCTTTGCATATCCATTTTATCTTGAATATTAACATGCTTAAAAACCTAAGCCATTTTTAACTATAGCCTTTCTCTGAGCTGATTATTACTTTTAATTGAAAGCAACTAACACATATAGTTAATTCTGGAATATTTTCTACCTGGACAGACTTGAAATACTCTCGTATTATCTAAATACTTTCTTTTTTTTTTTGAGTTAGAGTCTCACTCTGTTGCCCAGGCTGGAGTGCAGTAGCTGCTCCCGGCCACCGCAGCCTCGACCTGCTGGGCTCCGGCGATCCTTCCGCCTCAGCCTTCCAAGTAGCTGGAACCACAGGCGTGCACTACCATGCTCGGCTGATTTTTGATTTATTGTAGAGATGAGGTCTCCCCAAGTTGCCCAGGTGGGTCTCAAACCCGCGGGCTCAGGCAATCCACTCACCTCAGCCTCCCAAAGGCGTGGGATTACAGGCTGAGCCACCGAGCCCGGCTTCTAAATACTTTCTTAATGGAAACATTTCCTAGTACTGCATTTACTAGAAACAATTACTCTATTCTACACAGGAGGGAACATAAAAAACATGTTTAGCAAGTAAAATAAATTCAATAGATTTATAAGACACCTGAGTTAACTAAAGCCAGAAAGTTTGCTTCTAGAGTTGTGAAACATGGGATAAAATAAATTATTCGTGGCTCTGGAATCACTGCAATGCACAAACCAAACTACCATACAAATACATACATATACAGGCACACAAATTCATACACTCACCCCCTTCCTTCCCATAGCAGTAAGCAGAAAGGTGTTCCTTACCAACAGTCCTCAGTGTAATTCACAACCACCTCAGTATTCTAACATGTTATAACTAATCTTGCTGAATAGAGAGATTCCACCCAGTTGTGACTAAATTTTTGTAGAGACAAGTGATTTTAACACTTGCGCTAGTTTGGCATCACACGAAAGGTAAAATGGACACCAAATGTTGCATCTGACCAAGCGAACAAAAGCTCACTGCTGCAAAGGGAAAGCAGCTGTGAGTGGTATGAAAAGGAAAGTTTGTTCTCCTGGCTCGCTTTCATCCACTTTGGTATACTTTTCCAAGTCACATGAGGAACATTCTGTATATGGCAAAGAAGGTTAACTGAGATTGTGACCCAGCTGGTCAGTACTGAATACGAAAGAATGTGGGCCATGAGCTCAACACTGATTTGATCTCTCATGATTTAGTTCTTCACAATAACAAAAGCACCTGTTCATACTGGTGGGAAAGGAACCACAGAGGTCAGCCTTAATCTTGCCTGCGGAAACCCCTCTTTGGGGTGTGCTGTGGTCTCCTCTCTGGCCCTTGTGCTGCTGGACAAAAAAAACGGCCAGTTGAGAGTGTGCAGCTGTCTCTTAGAGTTTCAACAAAACCACCTTTACAAATGTTTAAGTTACATAACGAGCTGAACTAGACAGAGGTTTCTACTTCATCTCATCTATTGTGTAGGTACACTCTGATTATTATTAATACAAGCCATAAAAAACCTTAGAATCTGAGTGTCCAATCATCCGCACCACACCAGTATATAACTATCCTTTAAAAAAATGTTCATTTTAAAGATATGGGGTACAATTCAGGATTAGGTATACAAGTGAACATCACACAGGTAGTTTGTGCCTCCCTCTGGTACCCGCTTTGCCTGGTTTGAGATCAGGTACCCTTATTGATGTTGTCCACTCCCCCCTCGGTGTCCCACTACTGCCAATCCCTTTCTTAAAGTATTTATAACTATCCTTCTAAAAGGCCTCTTCAGGAAAGATTTCTCCCCCTTTTCTTCAGGAACCTATTCCACGATCCCTGAAACTCATGGGTGGGCGAAAAAGCTCCAATCTGACCTCTCTTCTGGGACACCTACCTCTTCTCATGCTCGTGGTATAAAAGCGTTTGGATTTCTGGAAACAGCTATTGAGTTACTCAGTCTGTTGAATCTTTGTGCCAGCAGGAGCTGGACCACTGCAGGTGGGGACAAAGCGGCAGCACACACCTCTAACTTGCAACCTCCCGGGAAAACGAGAAGAGGAAAACCGAGGCACGGGTTCCACCCCATCCCTCCTCCTACACTCGGACACCTCACACCCGGCCCCAGCTGTGACCAAGACATCTGTCACTTTCAGGCTGAGGTGCAATCGCCAAAATAACCGGCTTCTGCTCGGGGTTCGAACAAGTTTACTGAAAGAGAAACACGTTGCCGGGCGGCAGTCGTGCAGCCCCAGGCTGGGTTTGCTGGAGGACGCCCGGGCGGAGACTCCAGCCGCCCCCACTCCCCGCGGGAGACCCACGCAGCTGGCTCTCCACTCGCGGCCAGCCACTCGAAGACAGGGTCGGACACAGCGACCACCCCACGAGCGCAGGCCCGGCGTCGGACGGGGACGGACACACAAGCACGCACGCACGCACCCCACGGTGTGCGATCACGTGCACGGTCACAGGACCGGCCCGCGCTGAGCCACGTCACAAAGTCACCCCGGCAGAAGCCGCCGCGCACCTGCGCGCGCCCCAGGCCCCCGCCCGGCCTCGCCCACGCCTCACCTGCCGCAGTCGCCCGCGTCCCTCTCCCTCCCCGAGGCAGCGCTGCCCTCCAGGGCGGGCGCGGGCCGAGGCGGTGGCGGGCCCGGCAGGGGCGGGGCCGGGGCGCTCGGGGCCCGCGGGCGCGGTCGGCCGGGGGGCGCGGGGGTCCGGCCTCCGAGCAGCGCGGCGCGCGGCGGAGCCAGCCGGGCCGCGCCCTCCCTCCTCCGGAACCGTCGGCCCAGCGGGCGCGGGCCGCGCGCTTCCGGACTCGGGGAGGGCGGGGCCACGTCCGAGGAAGGGGCGGGGCTGCGTGGTCCGCCGTCCCCATGGCGACAGGCGCGTAGGCGACGCGGCGGAGGCTCGGCGGCGGGAGACCCGCGGCGGCGCACGTGGGGCGGAGGCCGCGGCTGCCCGGGGTGGACCCCGGGTCGCCTGCGTGCCGCGGGCAGCCGGGAGGCGGTCGTGCGAGGGGGGCCCGCTCCTGCCTCGGTGTGCGTCCTTCCGCCGCGTAGAGCGTCGGCTCCCCTGTCGCCTGGGGGTGCCAGGCCTCGGTGAACAGAGCTTCGCGTGCGCGCTTCTCCTGGCAGCCTCGGTCCTCTTTGGCACAACCCCAGGCGCCCGCCACAGGCCTCCGCTCATAGCCGCCCCCTCCTGTCCAGCCGCCGGCCGAGGATCTCGTCCTTCACCCCTTGTCCCTCAAAAGCGCAGAGAAGTCGGGCTCGGCGGCTCACGCCTGTCATCCCAGCACTTTGGGAGGCGGAGGCGAGAGGATTCCCTGAGCCCGGGGGTTCGAGACTCGCCCGGGCAACTTGGCAAGACCTTGTCTCTACAATAAATCAGGAAATTAGGCAGGCATGGTGGCGCGCGCCTGTGGTTCCAGCTGCCTGGAAGGCTGAGGCGGAAGGATCGCCTGAGCCCAGCAGGTCGAGGCTGCCATGGCGGTGATTGCGCCACTCCACTCCTGCCTGGGCGACAGAGACTTTGACTCAAAAAAAGAAAAAAAAAAGCGTACAGAATGGTAATACATTTATAATCATTGTTCTTAAGCAAGGTGTTGCAGATGTCACTCTTTTTAAAGCAAAATATTTGTAGATTTGCACTGAAATAATATATAATAAGGTTGGATAACATGGAAATATTCTTGTTTGAAGTTTTTTTGGGGAGATCTTGCAAGGAGGTCCTGTTGAAAGCGCCTCTAGAGCCCTAATATGTTTTAGGAAAAACTTGTACCCCGTTTTAAGGCCTGTGGACTTTGCCTTTGCATAGGCAACTGTTTATGTGGCTTAACATCAGGGGAGATTCCAATTGCATCCTTAATCATGACTTCTGCTCTCTGACTCAGGGACCTTGGGTTCCAGGATAGACCTTGGACAAATCCCAGATGCATCTCTCAAGAGCACAATGGCACAATTTCCCCTGCCTTTTTTTTCTTCCCTAAATTGTTTCTTTAGGAGTTGCAAGTCAGTTACGGGAGGTAACGTATCTATTTAATAAGTAACAGGGTTTGGCTCTGGCTCTGTGGCCCACCCAGGCTGTAGTGCAGTAGCGTGATCATGCTCACAGCAGCCACAAACTCCTGGGCTCAAGCAATACTCCTAGTCAGGCCTCAGCCTCCTGGGTAGCCGGGAGTACAGGTGTGTGCCACTATGCTTGCCTAACTTTTTTTTTTTTTTTTTTTTGAGTTGGAGTCTCACTCAGTCACCCAGACTGGAGTGCAGTGGCCGCTCCCGGCCACCGCAGCCTCGACCTGCTGGGCTCCGGCGATTTTTCCGCTTCAGCCTTTCAAGTAGCTGGAACTACAGGCGTGCGCTACCATGCCCGGTTAATTTTTTGATTTACTGTAGAGATGAGGTCTCCCCAAGTTGCCTAGGCAGGTCTCGAACCCGCGGGCTCAGGCAATCCACTCACTCAGCCTCCCAAAGCGCGGGATTATAGGTTGAGCCACCGAGCCCAGCTCTAATTTTTTTTTTTTGAGTTGGAGTCTCACTCTGTCGCCCAGACTGGAGTGCAGTGGCCGCTCCCAGCCACCGCAGCCTCCACCCGCTGGGCTCCGGCAATCCTTCCGCCTCCACCTTCCAAGTAGCTGGAATTACAGGCATGCGCCACCATGCCCGGCTGATTTTTTGATTTATTGTAGAGATGAGGTCTCGCTGCCCAGGTGGGTCTCGAACCCGTGGGCTCGGGCAATCCACTCACCTCAGCCTCCCAATAATTTTTTAAAAATATATTTTTTGTAGAGATGAGATCATGCTATTGTTGCCTAGGCTGGTCTCGAACTTCCGACCTCAGGTGATTCTCCTGTCTCAACCTCCCAATATGCTGCGATTACAGGCTGTGATCGTTAACTATAAGCACCGCATAGGTGTATAGAGCATGTTTCCACAGAAGATTTAAGTTTTTCTTAAAAAATGGGAATAGTTTAATGAATGGAATAACTGGCAAACCACTGGTTGTATGTAAACTAATTATGGGCACCTCAATACATTAGTTATCATTACATTTCTCCAAGTGGGCCAGGAGCTTTAACCTAGAGCAAAATGAACAGAGTGATTCAACCAGTGCCTTAGTACATGATCTGGCACATTAATAACAGGTAATAAAATGTCTGTTGAATGAATTAATGAGGGAATAAATAAATCTATCCACATCTGTTCTTAAAACTGTATTCCTTTTTTTAAAAGTTTCATATTTGTATAGTTTAATAGCTGTTTGTTCATTTCTCAGCTTTCAAGTTATTTTTGAATTGGGCACATGTGAGGATTTACTATATAAATAAGTTGGATTCAGGTGCGGTTTGGGCTTCTATCAAGGCCTCTGGTGCCCCCCTGTAGAGACCCTGGTAACCAGTGTGTGGCTGTGTGCCCGTATCCCTCCTGCATTCCTCCCTCCTTTAGCAGTGACCAGTATCTGTTGTTCCCACCTTTGTGCTAGTGTGTCCAGTGATCAAGGACTGCTTATGAGTGAGAAAATGCAGTATCTGGTTTTTTGTTTCTGTGATAGTTCACTTAGAATGATGGTCTCCAGATGCATCCATGCTGCTGCAAAGGGCATGATTTTGTTCTTCTGTGTGTCTGCAGAGCATTCCACTGTAAAACTCCTTAAACCCCACATCCATAGACCTCACTTTAGTAACAGCTGTAACGAGGCTTAATTTATGGGTATATATTAGAAGTCCTTATTCAGTTGGTGTGGTAATAATTTTTAACTTGATTCCTATAATGAAAAAAATCACTATGTAGATATGTTTTGCTATATATCTATTTTTGCTACCATGTAAAAGACCAAACCAAAAGTAACAAATGTTTTGATTGTTTCCCTTGGAAGAGGACCCAGTGATCATGTTTGTATCCTCAGTTGTTCCATAACACGTGGTGAGAACATGGTCCATTCCCTAATCCCAACAAAGAACATTCAATATCTGTGCATTCCAGCTGAACTGTAATGCACAAATGCAGACAGCAAACTTTTGACTCAGGCAGGCCCCAGTGGCAGATCTGGTGGATATGACTGTAAAGGTTTGCAGCTGTTGTGGCTGGGGTCTGTCTGATGGTTCCCACAGCTTCCACGCATCTCTGAGAATCTCACTGACAAACTGGAATGTTCACAAAATATGCTATGAACACCAAACAAAGTAAACAGATGGCTGGCTGGCTCTCAGAATTGCCCAAACCCAAGCTCTGTCCCTCTTAATTGGTCATCTGACAGGATAATATTTGTTTTAAATCACACGAAATAATCCTGGATATATTTCTATGCATGTCCATATACATAAGTGAATGCACTTTTTTGAATGTTGAGAAAAACATGTAGCAAACAGTGTAGTGGCTATCTCTGAGGAGGAACTGGGGATGGGAAGGAGTGGTGAAGGAGAGTTTTTGACCTTAGATTTAATATTTGAGTTTATATAAAAGTATCCATATATTATCTGTTAACAAAATAATTAAAATAGACTGCATTTGTGTAACTCCCCTGCTGTAAATCCTTCCACAGCTTCTATTTTCTAATTTTAGCCTGCGAGCTAAAACTCAAGGTGAGCAGACTAGGTCAGGTCTGGCTTTCAGCTCAGTTCTCTGCGGGGCCGATGTGCCCTAGCCGCACTAACTGCTTGAAAGGCCCCAGACACCCCATGATGTGTCAGGCCTCTGGGTTTTTGCATACGCCCTTCCCTCTGCTTAGAATACCTCCCTCTACTGGACCCATTAGAGTGAATACTCCAGTTTTGCCCCAAGGAACTATGTGTAAAAAAGTGAAGGAGAAACAAAACACTTGGCTTTTCAGATACTAATATCAATTTTTGGAATTCTGACCTGTTAAAGCTTTCCAGGGTACAATCTGCTACAGTGTTAAACACCAAATTATGCTGAGACCCCAAATAAATGCTGTTTCCTCAAGGCTGGGCCAAGTCTGTGTCAAATGCATGCTGCACTGAATCATAGGAATCGGATATAGAGTGAATATTCTGGAACTATCTGAGAAAGATGCTGACATGACTATTCTAGAGCTTGCTATGTAGCGGCATTATCAAGCAAAAGTTATATATAGTTATTTGAATTAATAATTTATTAGTTGTCGTTGTGAGTTAAGAAACCTGAGTTTTATCCTTGAGCAAAACTTTCCTCTCTCTAGGTTTGGTTTCCTTCTCAGTAAAACGAGGTCAAAGTTGGACTAAATGATCTCTGAGTTCTTTCCAGATCTAAGATTTTAGATTCGGCGGGGCATGGTGACACACACCTGTAATCCCAGAACTTTGGGAGATGGAGGTGAGAAGATTGCCTGAACCCAGGGGTTTGAGACCAGCCTGGGCAACTTGGCAAGATCTCATCTCTACAATAAACCAGCCGGGCATGTTGGCACATGCCTATAGTTTTAGCGACTTGGAAGGCAGAGGCGGAAAGATTCCCGGAGCCCAGCAGGTCGAGGATGTGGCAGCTGTGAGTGTGTCACTGCACTCCCGCCTGGGTGACAGAGTGACTTTAAGAAAAAAAAAATTTAGATTTTAGATCCTATAAATTGATGAAAGATGTATTTTAAAGACTCTGTACAAGGGCCTTTCCTCAAAGGAAAGGATGTACTTCTCTGATCATCCTCCTCCGGCTTCTTGCTTCTAGTCAAAGAAAAGTAGCCTGCACACAAAAATGTCTATTTAATGGAGAGAGTGTTTTAGTCTCTTGGAAAAGTTAATGTCTGTTCATTAACTTTTTAGAATGAAAGTTCCTAAGCAAAGGTACCACATCTTTCGTATCATCTGCCAACCAAGCATCTCATTAATGTTTCAACAAAGTAAATAACAATGTAGGCCAGACTCAGTGGTTCAGCCTGTAATCCCAGCGCTTTGGGAGGCTGAGGTGAGTGGATTGCCTGAGCCCGTGAGTTCGAGACCTGCCCAGGCAACTTGGCGAGACCTCATCTCTACAATAAATCAAAAAGTAGTTCCAGCTACTCGGAAGGCTGAGGTGGAAGGATCGCCGGAGCCCAGCAGGTTGAGGCTGCAGTGGCTGGGAGTGTGCCACTGCACTCCAGTCTGGGTGATGGAGTGAGACTCCAACTAAAAAAAAAAGCCAAAAACCGATGTAAACAACAATGGAGAAGTTGCCTTTTGGAAGGAGAGTGGCAATAACAAATTCTGGAAAGTAAGATTTTACTATTTGTTTACTATTTTACTACAAAAGGTAGCTTCTATCTGTAATGTTCTAGAAGACTTTTTGAATCTTGGAGGTACAAAAGACGGTGTTTAGTTGTGTGTGGTGGCACACACCTATAGTCTCAGCTACTTGGGAAGCTAAGGCAAGAGGATCACTTGAGTGTAGGAATTTGAAGTTGTAATGTGGACGATCATGCCTGTGACTAACCACTGTACTCCAGCCTGGGCGACAGAGTGAGACTCCAACTCAAAAACAAAGTATAAAAGCAATAAACCTCCTTTTGGCAGCTGTTCCCAACAATTCGATTCTATGCCCAGAAATATTTCTTTTATCAAAGATGACAAACTAGTAGCAGCTGGTGTGTGCCTGCCTCACAGAGAGGGACAGAATTAGGGAGGGAGTGTCTATATTTCAAGGAAGATGAGGAAGAGTGCGCCCCTGGACTCAACAGAGGAGTGATGAGTCCCACCAGTAGCAGAGGAGTGACATCAGACAACCAGCAGGCATGAGCCCAGCATGAAGACACAGGCAATCCCCAGTTGTGAAGGGGTGAGTGAGTGAGTGAGTGAAATATCTCTAGGAATCCACACCACTGCTGTGGACACAGGTGATCTGAGTTAAGGGCGAGCCCCTGTGACCTCCCAGGCCAGCATAGAGTTCTGAGTGGTGACTGTGCAGGGGCATTGTGGAACCCCTCAGGCCACCAACTCCCACGCAGCTCAGCACCAGCTGCCACCACCCAGCAAGGAAGGACTCTCAGAGTTCCTCTATAAAGAGCAGCTGCTTTGCAGCTGTTGCAGCCTCTGCTGCTGTTGCTCTTGGATTAGAGAAGGTGCAGTCCAGCAGAGCAAGAGCATGCCTCCCCAGCACGGATCCTGCAGCTGAAAGAAACAGAGGCAGTGAGGAGTTAAGGTGCCCAGTCGCCCACCCCTGTCGTGGCTACTTCTCCCTGGGTGCTCATTGCTTGCAGGAGCCCCATACCCACATGAATGCAGCAGCCGAGCCCCACCACCTCGGCTCTCGGGGAGGCCAGCCTTCAGTGCCAATGAGCAGGTGTTGGGAGCCGGCCACGGAGGCCCACTGAGCGTTAGGGATCAAGAAGGGCCGTTGACCCCGAGACCACTAGGATGTGTTCGGGAGCTATTGACCCCATTTCCTCCCCCCTTTCTACTCAGCACTAACCAGATTAAGCTCCTGTGAGCTCAAAACATAGAAACTCTGAGATCGGGATGAACACAAGCTAATTTTAGAAGCTCATTGCTCCCATTCTTCCACAAACTGCAGTTTTGGCTTTCACACAACTTATAATTCAAACTTGTGTCACATCTAAGAGCCTTAGTATTGGTCACAGGCTTCTGGGTCATGATCTTAGGATTTATTGAAGGTGTAAATTGTAGAATATAGTTTTAGAAGACAGCCATTTTGTTGAAAGAATGCAGCTGGGTTACTTGCAGGTGACCCACTGTGAACTTTGGACTGGGCCACATTCCAAACATTCTGGATGGGCCACTTTCGTTTGTAAAGTAAATACTTAAGCTTCTATAGAATTGTTTAGCTTGGCATAAATCAATCAGCTTAGGATGAAAAAGGTTTATAGAAGATGTCAGTCATGAAGTAGGTTATCCTTTGTTATGGGATTTTAAGATTATCATATGAAAAGGGTTTAAAGACAATCATTGACTAAGTTTTCATGGATTAAGGTTTCTGGTGGGTGGGGGACGCCCCTCCCACATCTGACCCGTTGTAATTCCCAATAACACACATCGCTTCTGCACTAGACCGGAGTCCAGTCTCTTTCTTTCTCTCTCTCTCTCTTTCTCTCTTCTTCCCCCCAATCGCTGATGCTGTCTCCACCTTTGGGGTACCCTGAACCCAGTTGGAGCTGGTCTCCGGCAAGCAGGTCAGGACCTCTGCGACGTTTGCATGCGCCATCCTCCCCAGTCTCTGCAGCCGAAATAATGTGAACAGAGTGGTTAGGGTGCCAGCAGGGCCTCCCCACCCCCCTGCCCCGGTCTAGGCTTCTCTCTACCAGACACACTGCTGGCTGGGCCTGTGGACTGTGCAAGGACCCCACACCCATCTGAACTCGACAGCAGAGACCCATTGACCTCAGGCAAGCTGCAGCAGAGCCACTAAGCAGGCTTTCTGCAACAGTGACATGCATCCTCTACAAGGCCAACCCTGCAGCCAGGTGGGACCGGCAAGCTGTCGGCTACCCTGTACTCTCTCCCATCTTGGCTGCTTCTCCTCAGAGGGGGGCAGCCTTCTACAGGTCCCAGAGGAGTGAGGGAGGCACTACACTCACTTGATCACCATGGCTGAGGCCTGGCAGTCCTTGGAATGTCCAACTGAGGTGTAGCTGCTGTTACTGAACCTCACTTTGAAGTGCCGTCTACAGGCCTACAGCCGGAACTACAACACCCAACAGAACACCTGTGCAACTAGGTAACCCTCAAAACAGCCACAGCAAGTCTCTGTCTAGCTGCAACAAGGGGACCACAGTATTGGCTCTTTAAAGATACTCAGAAGGGAACCCAATCGACCATACACGGCATATACCACAGCCACACCCTTAAAGCACAAACAAGTAGAAAAAAATCAAAGCGCTCCACCCCAAAGATAGCAAACAAATTGGGGTGGGAGTGGGGGTGGGGGAGAGGCATTAGCACCCATAGATGGGAAGATACCAGTGCAAGAACTCCAGCAACACAAAAGCCCAGAATGTTTCACCCCCACGTGATTGCAGCAGCTCCCAAGCAATAGATCATATACAGAACGAATTGTCTGTTTTGACAAATGTAGAATTCAGAATATGGGTGGTAAAGAAATTCATCAAGATCCAAGAGAAAATGGACTTTTAAATCAGAGAGGGCATGGAAACAATCCAATAATTGACAGTGACGTGGTCATTCTAAGAAAGAGCCACACGGAACTCCTGGAAATCAAGCACTTGCTGCAGGAATTTCAAAAACACAGCCGCAAGCCTTAACAACAGACTCACCAAACAGAGGAAGGATTTCAGAGCTTGAAGACCAATCCCTAGAAGCAACCAAGTCAGATAAAAATAAAGAATTTTAATAACAAGACAAACTCTTAGCTAGAGGCCCTCTGTGGGGAAGGCTCCCCAATTTAAATGAAGATGGAAATTCAGATTCTGGAGCTTGAGGAAACCACTGAAGGTCATATGTAAGTTCACTCCCTTGATTCTGGTGATGGTTTAAAGAAGTATTTAGCTTTTTCAAATTTTACACTTTGAATGTGTTCGTTTTTTTTGGTCAGACTTCAATAAAACTGCTTTAAGAAATATTCTGTGCATGCTGTTTGGCAGGTTTTGGAAAATCACAAGATTACTAAAACAGGAAAGCATCAATCCACTCTTAAAGAAATCAAATAATATTCTTTTTTCTTAATTTTTATGACTACTTAAGACTTTGCTTCAAAATTAAACCCACATATCAAATAATATTCTATGTAATAATATTCATTTTGGAATTTCATAGCTTGGTGGCACTAGCTCTTTGTATTTTGTCCATGTGTCTTTGAGGGTTAGTGTTAACTATTAGTTTGTGTTGGTTTGGCACCAAGTCTCATCACATCAGCCCACCACATTTCAACTGTAAAAGAGAAGGAATGGTGACACTTTTCAAAAAACCAATGAGAAAATTTACCTTAAAATATATTTTCTAGTATACCAGCACTCAGTAAAATTGGCTTCAGACAAGCCACTCCATTTTTTTTTGAGTTGGAGTCTCACTCAGTCGCCCAGACTGGAGTGCAGTGGCTGCTCCTGGCCACCACAGCCTCGAGCTGCTGGGCTCCGGTGATCCTTCCA
This sequence comes from Cephalopachus bancanus, assembly GCA_027257055.1. NCBI lineage: Eukaryota > Metazoa > Chordata > Mammalia > Primates > Tarsiidae > Cephalopachus > Cephalopachus bancanus. The sequence goes on along the minus strand of JAPVLO010001042.1, from coordinate 3,212 downwards.
CCTCAGCCTTCCAAGTAGTTGCTCCATTCTTTAAGGTAAATGATTTGTAAGCTAGCATGCCCAGTTGTCTAATAACGACAGCCTTGTGATACTAGCATTACAATCCAAAAAAATCACTTTACCCTCTTATAACCAGTATGAGGTATACTAAGCTGTCAATCTACTTAAAATTAAGCTATCAACTAAACAAGCCAATTGATTGATACCTACACTCTCTCTCAAGCAAAGTGCTTCATACTTCAACTTGGTACATAACTGAACTCAGCTAACAGCCCACATTTGTCATGTTAAATAGCACAGCCTCCTAGACTTTTGGGAGACTAGATAAATAATATTTGTGTTTTTATTGTTTCTTCCTTGCCCTGATGCCACATGGTGATCTGAAGGATCACAGAAAAAAGTCAAACAATTTCTCACCAGAGTCAAAAGAGAATCTTGAAACACAGCAGGAGGATTTCTGTGAATTATGAAATGAAAAGTGATTTAAATCCTTTGTAAACGCTGACCATCATGGAAAATAATGTTTTTTTCCTATTGATTATCTTACTTACCAAACACCTTGATTGTGACTTTTAGATATTTTGTTCAAGAAGTGAGCCCAAGACATTTGGGTATTAGTAGTCATAATACAATTATTAGTTGAATATATATATATATATATATATATGCATATAAATATTAAGCTATATAGTAAGAAACAAACTCAATGCTTGAAATTCTTGAAATCAAGCCTAGGCGATGTCTATAACTTCCTGAAAGTTACTTCTGATCATCCTATGAAAGATGAATCAAAACTAATGTTAAACCTTACCTTCACTAAAGATCTACGACCCACAGTCGATATAGAAATCTTTGCCTCACAGTCAGCTTTCTGAAAAACGGGCCCCACTTAGCATGAGTGTCTTCTTGGCACCAGATATTTAGGGTGTATCTGAGAACCTAGAAGTTAAGGCACGAGCACAAACGGTGCATCCGTGGGCACGACAACCTCAGAACCTAGGGATCAGGATCTGCACTCCTATTTGGGTCCCCATAAATAGTACCCTTCCTTTCTTCCATATGGAATTTTATTTGACTTGGGGAGTAATACATAATGTATATAAAATATAACACTTCTGTAATTTCCCAAGGGAGAAAAAATAAGCCAACTGAATGATTTGGGGGAAAATCCCACAAAATATTAACAGGGCAAAGAATTTAATTTTTCATTTAATCAATTTTAGACTTCTTGATATCTGCCACATTATTTCTCAAAGCACTCATGTGAGGGATTGGTCTTGTATTTTCAGTCTGAAGTGGGTCAATCATCTTTAAATTAAACAATAAAAATGAACTACTATAAAGTTAAGGAGAATGTATAATATATAATCCAAGGTTGTTGGTATGAGCATGTTGATAAATCCTTCTGTCAAATTTCTATAATGCTTTCTATGTAATTCCTTTTAATTTTTTTTTACACCAGACAATAAATAATTTGTAGACTACTGAATGGCACTTCTCTCACCCATAGCTCAACTAGTTTTCAGCTAATTTACCTAGACCTACTAACAAGTTGGATGATGGCTGGTGTGTCGGATACCTGAAAAAGCAGTTATTACCATAGGAGCAGTTGAATGAACCATGGTCAACATATAGAAATGTAGCTTTCTCAGGAGTTACCTTATACCTACTAAATTCTGTTAAATATCCAAGGATGTGTTAGGAAAGAAATTGTCATTAAAGGCTTTGACATTTAAACCGTAACCTGACTGATGGAAAGTAATCACTCAAGTGGGAGGGCAGGGAAGTCATTCTAGTGATTAAGTTCAAAGCATGTAAAAGTACCCAGGTGAGAAAGAGCTTTGAATGTCTTAGATGGGGAGAGCATGATAGGTGATGGTGTTGGGAGAATGAGATGAGGCCAGAATGCAAACAGGAAAAGAGAGAAGTGAATATATAAAGTGCTCAGAAGAAAAAACCCACCAACCTAGATATCTATGCCCTAGGACAAAAGTAGAAGAGAAATAAGTGTTCTTATACATGCAAAAATTAAGAAATTTTAGCCGGGCTTGGTGGCTCAGCCTGTAATCCCGCGCTTTGGGAGGCTGAGGTGAGTGGATTGCCTGAGCCCGCGGGTTTGAGACCTGCCTGGGCAACTTGGTGAGACCTCATCTCTACAATAATAATAATAAAAAAAAATTAGCCAGGTGTGGTAGTGCGCACCTGTAGTTCCAGCTACTTGGAAGGCTGAGGCGGAAGGATCGCCGGAACCCAGCAGGTCGAGCTGCGGTGGTCAGGAGTGGCCACTGCACTCCAGTCTGGATGACAGAGTGAGACTCTAACTTAAAAAAAAAAAAAAATTAAGGGATTTTATTGCTTGTATACCTTCCTTGCAAAGTATATGTTAAAAGTGACTTTTTTTTTTAGAGAGGAGAATAATATAAGCCAGAACTTGAGGTCAACACAAAAGATGAAATAAAAAAGAGGAGGATTAAGTGAAGGAAAAGTAAAAAAATATTTTTCTTGAACTTAATTGATCTCATAGAGTAAAAATAGTTTGTTCCAAATAATAACAGCAACAATGCATTATATATATGCACATATATATATGCTTCTGTATAAATGAAATGAATGTAATAAATGGCTGATACAAGGGACAGAAGAGAAAATTAGGGCTATTTTGTTATTATAATGTATTCACACTAGCCCTGAAGCAGTATACTCTTGTTTCAAGGAGGATTTGGGATAGTTGTAAATGTATTTTAAAGACTCTGGGCGGCAATTACTAAAAAGGGTACAATAAAACCATGCACCATGACTCATGCCTGTAATCCCAGCAATTTGGGAGGCAGAGGCGACAGGATTGCCTGAACCCACAGGGTCAAGACCAGCCTGGGCAACATGGCAAGACCTAGTCTCTACAATAAATCAGAAAAACTAGCTGGATGTGGTGGCGTGCGCCTGTAATTCCAGCTACCTGGAAGACTGAGACAGACAGATGGCCTGAGCCCAGGAGGTCGGGCCTGTGGTGGCTGTCCACTGCACTAGCGTGCCACTGCACTCCAGCCTGGGGGACAGAGTGAGACTCCAACTCAAACAAAACAAAGTGTGGGTGTCTATATTAATTTTAGACTTCAGACTTCAGAGCAATGAAAGCTATCTGGGGTAAAGAGGGTGCTACATAATGATAAAAGGGATAATTCTCCATGAAGACACAGCCCTTAGTATATGTG